>JAOBYK010446455.1:0-35291 GCA_025434845.1 Phenganax subtilis | reverse complement strand
GAGTTTGTAAAACTTTTGAAACTCAATGCTGTCATTGCTGTTACAAGTGCATCTGCTGAAAGGTCCTTTTCTTGTCTAGGTAGAGTCAAGTCTTATTTGCGAAGCACAATGGTGGATGTGTGTTTGGGCTCCTGGTGCAGAATATATATTCATAAAGATATTTTGAAGGAGAAGGAATATGAAAAGCAACTCCACAATTTAATTTTGGAAAAATTCATTGAAAAGCCAAGAAGACTTAACTTTAGATTTAGATCAATTAGATGAATTGGTGAAACGTACTAGCCCAATTTTTTTTGGAGAGGGTTTTGAGACTTGAAAGCCTGTGAGACAATTTAGAAAACAAACTTCTTCACTTCTGTATAAATTTAGTTATTGTACAAACCAAGCCTCTAAGTACATTAAGGGAAAGGTAAAGGATTAGAATTGACTGGGATGACCTGCAAATTGAGCAATTGCATGTCCATGAAATGCCCCAAATAGTCACCCATTTCTAATCAAACTCCTTATATAAAGGTGTGAAAGGCGGGTTACTGGCACCTTAAAACCAGTTGCTCCTTAGGCCCTTTTAAGGCTGTCCATGTTGGATTCACAGTTGTGCCAGATGTGACAAGTTAAATCATGGTAGTTGTGTTTCCTAGGCATGCTGATGAGCTCTGACATTGAGCGAAACAGTCAACAATTGCTAATCTAATTGCGAACAATTGTATTTTTGTCTAAGATATGCTAAATTTGTAACATTTTGTTTCTTTCTTCTGGCCAAATTATGTCTTAAAATTTGGTGCTCTAATCATTGCAAATCGCATTTCCGGGCTTCTAGATTTCAAAATTTTCCACGGGCGCATGCCTCGAACCCCCCTAGATGGCTCGCGCCTTTGGTGCAAGATGGATAATCCCAATAGCATGACCAAACATATCAAGCCAGCTTCGCCACTGATATATATATATATATATATATATAAATAAGTAGTATACATATCACCGGTTCTTGTACCTCATTAAATATTCATAATGGCCGCCATTATCTCAAGAAAAAAAATTACTATAAGCTACTATTACGTTTTCGACTTGGTGTGATGTCAAGTTGCCTCATTAAATATTCAAAATGGCGCCAAAGTATAAGCCACTATTACGAAAAATTTTTTTTCCAAAAAGTCACTCGAAAAAATCTCACAAGAATTCCCTCAAAAAAATCCCTCAAAAAATCCCAACCTCAAAAAATTTTGTAACACTTAAGCATTACAAAATTTCACTCATTTTTATTCTATCCAATACCCATAAGGAAATCTCAACTGAATCAAAAGCTTGCTCCATTTTCTGGTCTTTAACTCCATCACATTTTTTTCCTTCTCTTGTTTGGTAACACCCCCCAAATAGTTCTCGAAAATGAGCTCCATATCCTTCTTATTGGGATGATAAAACGTGACCAATTTACTAATATTATCTCAAAAAGGCTTGGCAATACTATTCAACTGCTGAGTGATAACCACACAACTGAGTCCAAAATGACGTGCACTGAAGGCTAAATTGACGAGCTCAGAGGTTCTTTTCTTAACAAATTTGCTATTGGCGCAGTCATCCAAAATTATTAAACTCTTGGTACCCTTACTAGCTTCTACTACCATTTTAAGGTAATTTTTGACCTCATCTTGAGCACAAGCCGGAACAAAAAAATTTTCATCTTCGTCGTATTTCCACCTTGTGTAGGTCTTATTCCACTCGTAAGTGGGGCATATGAGAAAAATATTTTCAAAAACACCATTATAATTATTTTCGATCATATCCAAAAGAAATCTAGTTTTTCCACAGCACGTCATGCCCACGATAATCATATTAAAGCAGTCATCAGAAAAACTCTTATTATTTTTAGCCTTTTTGGATTTTATACTTAATTCCTTCAAGACTCCTTTGGAATCTCTGTTTTGCCTGGTGGTGATTTTTGGCATTTATTAAAAGAATTGCCAAATTCTGTTAAAATTTTCTTCAAGGCAATATGCTTTCCCACGATCACCACACCAGAGCCTATTTCCACTAAAGGAAGCCAAGGTGTAATATTACCTATAAGACGTACTAAATCTTCTACAAAAAGTTTATTATTTAAGAGCTCTTCACTAAGTTTTTCAGAATCCTCCACCATCTCTAAATTTTGTAAAAGCTCAGAAAATTTTTCCAACAACAACCCCACAATGGCTCTGTTGGTTTCTTCCAGCTTTTTTGACTGGTATTTGGACTTTATTCTCTTTAAGGATTCTTTACTGGCTTTTTTTAATACAACTCACAAAATTCTTAATCTTACCTTTTTCGGCAAGATCTAGTAATTCTTGTCGTAGTTCATTGTAAAATTCTGGTGAATCTTGAAACTCGCTATTCGCATATTCTTCAGGATCGATGGTCATTTATTTAAAAAATATTTTTATAAATAACTTCTCCTCACACTGTGTCGATTTTATTATTTTTAAAATTTAACAAGCCATCACTGATGACATAAATACTACAAATAACATTAGCACTTGTGGCTCTTTTGGTAAGTTCTAACAAAATGCCATTTTGACTATCCACCAATTTCTTTCCCATGCCTACCAAATGTTTGTCTCTTATGGTTCTAAGATCTACCACTAGAGCAAATTTATCTTTAAAAAAGTTTTCCACATTCACTTCACTCTCACCTTTGCAAGACTCGATTTGTTCAAAAAATCGCATGGCTTCTTGATAAAGATCTTCTCGCTTAATCCCCTGACTATAGACACTATTAGGTACCCCTTCGATGGTCACCTTGACGAGGTCTATATTGGGGAAAACAAATTCTTCAGAATCTGTGACAGAGTCATTTCTAAATAACATTACCACAGCTGCAAGACTGTTTCTGGGTAAATTGATTCATTTTGAATTGTGCTTCCTTTATTCCATTCTTCTACTTTTAGACAGGTGATGTGTTCATAGCTCAAACTTTTTCCAATTTCATACTCAGAAATGGCTCTCAAAGCTAGGTCTGATTATCGATCGTTTCATATTCTAATTTTAGATTTTCTAGACTATACCCCTCCACATCTTCTCCAGTTTGAGCCTTCATAATCTTACTAGCATCAAGAAGACTAATCCTAAACTGGAAATTTTGTCCCATAAAATATGGAGCTATAACACCATGATCGCTTAAAATTTTCTCAATCTTAATCTTCTGTTTTGTTTTAAAAGTATCATACATGAGCTTATCAGTCACCTTTTGAGTAGTTCCAGAAGTGGCTTCATCATCACTCTTACTAAATAGTTTTCTGAGATTTTCTCCTCCAATCCCAAATTCCAGCATGTCTTTTCTTACGGTCTTGGGAAGCCACAAATCTTTATAAACCTCAAGCTCGTTGTGCTTGTTGTTATCATAAACCGTCTCATCTCCAATAGTCACGACTAATTTTTCCATTAAAAGTTTTCCCAAATTATTTAAAAACCAAGATTTTGTATTGCCATTTTTAAAATCGAATTTCAAACAAAAACTTCTTGGCACAAGACAGTCATTTTTTCGAAGCTTAGGAACATCCACATAAAGTTCTTCTCCAGGATTAGCTTTATTAGGATTAAAAGTCACCATGTGTTTTGTTCTTTGACCTTTTATAGTACTCATTTTAAGTTTACGAAATTCTGGCTCAAATTGCTTTTCGGTTCTCATTTATTTATAAGGAAAAAAAAAGGAAAAAGTATTTCTTTATTTTAAAATTGTCATCTGGGTAAAAATTGACTTTTAGGAAAAAAATAAACTTTTAAGAAGGTTAATTTTCTTAGGAGGAAAGATGATCAAGGACTTATTTTCTTTTCTTGGAGTACTCTATTTTTTTAGAGAATTTTTTAAGCTTGATTATTTTAGCAATGATGACATAAAGATCATTTATGAGGTGATTTCAGTAACGTCTGTTGTTCTTCTTATTTTATCAACCTTGTTTATTTTTAAGAAAAATATTTCAAAATCTAAACCTTAAAGAGGATAATTAGTATTATAGGCATTGTGGTGAATTCATTTGTAAAATAGGAGGAAATTATTAATAAGATATAAATCCAATTTGGAATAAGATTAAGATAATACAAAAGAATACTAGGAAGAACATTTTTAAGATAATAAAGAATTTCCACAAGGATGCTTTTTCTAACGAGATTTTCTTCATTAATAAAAATGACGTAGTTTGGGTTTATTAAGTAAAATATATTAATAATAATTTCTAACGAATTATTAAGTCTATCCTTTAATAACTCTAATTCATTTTTTCTTAATTTCTTTAGGAATAAGTCATTTTGTTTTATGGCAGTTAAGATAAGGAGAAGCTCCTCCAAGTTGTACACAGTAATATTACTCATTTATTTAGACTAATGCTACTAGTTTTAAGGTAAAGTAGATACCTAAGAAAATAGCACCAGATATTGCCACAGTTTTTTTGAGGAAATGGTAGGAGTGCAGTTACATTATCATTTCCAACTCTATCGAGACTTCTATTAATCCAATAGATTTTGTCGGAGATTAGGAAAAAGTCTTCTAGAGAAATTTTCTTATGTTTTTGTTTTACTATTGTAGGATCCCAATGTAGAGCTTTATCCCTTTTTAGCTCCTTTAGTAGGTCTTGTATTATGTTAATGAGTTTTAAGGAAAAGTTTCTCACCTCATCTTCTAAAATTTTTTCTCGACTAAAGGTGGATTCCTCACGAGTTGTCATTTATCTTAAAGAAAATAATGAGGAATATCACCACTACTATCCCAAGGATTATGATTGTTGCTTCATAATCTAGGTTCTCAAGTTCCACAAAAGGTAGATCTTTCTTCTCACCTCTTTTACCTTTAAATATAAAAAATAATCTTATCCAGATCCATATTTTTCCAAAAAAGTCAATAATTTTATAGGGAATCAAAGACAAATGGTCCCATGTGCTCCTTAAAACATCCCCCAAAAACTCATCAAACTCTTCAGGATCTCTTCTTCCCTTATCAAGATTTGCCAAAAAGTCCTTAATCTTAATAGGAAATGATAACAAATAGCTTAAGGTATCCCATGAGATATTTAACGATAATAAAAGAGACTTGTAGAAAAATTCCAACACATAAGGTAGTGCACCGATGAAGTTCCAAAAGTTATCAAGAATTTTATTAGGAAGCGATAACAAAAATAGAAGAAAATCACTTAAAATATTCATCGTGGTCTCATCCAGCTCATCTGGATCTTTTTTTCCTTATATACTCCCAATAACTTTCTTATAAAATCCAAAAAGTTCCAACAATAGCTAAAAATATTAACTAAAAAGTTCCAAAAAGAGTTAAAAACATAATCTATTATTTCCGTTAATCCCCTTATTATAATTATGTTGATTAAAAAAGATAAAGTCTTTGTTCAACACGTCTCTATTGGTTTTATCAAAACTATTATAAAAATTTACAAGGGGTTGTATTAAAATGTTGTAAATCCTCTCCAAAGGTTCAAAAACCCATTCTCCAACTCTAAAAATTATCCACGAGCCAAGACTCTTTAGCCCACACAGAGTCTGGGGGCTCGCTTTGCTCTTCATCTTTTCCAAATTCGAACCAAGGTACTTTTTTTTCTTTTTGTTTTAATTTTGTTTTATCAGGAGGTGAGCTATAAAAAAACTCGTTTATAATATAATATAATTTGTAGAAAGATAGGATAAAATCCCAGCAAGACTTAGTAATATTTTCGACAAATAAGTAAGAGTAATCCTTGGAACCTTACCTTCTGAACTATAAATTTGAATCATTTATTTAAGTGCAATTAAGAGACCTATAATCAAACAAATAATTACTAAAAATAACAATAATGGACAGTTTACGAGTTCATTTTCATTCATTTTTTATTATAAAGACTGACTTTAAAGAAAAAAAATTTTTTTTGAAAAAGTCTATTTTTTAGGGGGAAATTTTTAATTTCCCGGGGATCTACGATCCCCCTTATAATGAATTAAAGTCAATCCCATTAAAAGAATAAAAAGTCCTAATAATTTCAAATTATAAACAAGATTTTTACTCATTTATTTATAAAACTTGTCGTAAATTACTCCTTTCTTTTTACAAATTAAGAACAAAATTATTACCCCAAATATCTTTAACAAATTCTCGGTAAAAAGATTCACCGCAGATTCCATCAAACCCAGAGTCCTTCTCAAAGGCTCGAACAACACCACCGTACTCCCTGTGGCATCTTTGGTTTGTGCTAAGATTTTCCTCATATTTTGTAGAGTTTTTTGTGCATCTTTCATGACATTTTTACTTTTTCTTAAAATAGTTACAATCATGCTTATCATGCCTGCAAGAGCTCCAGTCAAGCCCACACCAATTTTAAACTTATTATTTAATATCCATCTCTTTAGTCTTTGTAGTCTGGTTAGTTTGTCTCGATCGATGTACTTTTCCAAAGCATCTCTCACCTGAATCAGTTTTAGTTTAGCATTATTTTGAAATCTTAATTTTTCTTCAGATAGTTCTATATTTTCAAAACGGTCTCGATAAATTCTCTTCGCTTGGGATCAATTTCGTTTAAAAGTTTTCTTCTCAAGTAACTAGTATCTTTTCCAAGTTGATCTAATTTTTTCTTGACAGTGTCTCCTTCGGGTTCTAAAATCTGATTTATTTCTAGAGTCTCTTCAGAAGAAAAAACACGTTCGCAAGCTGGATCTAGAAAAAGTTATTCTATAATTCTTTCAGTGACTTCATTGTTTTAATTTGGGAAGCCATTAGCCTAGAACCAAGTAGTAGCGACGGTCGTGCCTGCGTGAAACAAATACGGTTATTAGACTTTCACTAACAATGTGGCAGTAAAAAGGTTTCAATGCAATTTCTTACTTTACAGTAATACGTTTCCACTTGCCATTACGGTAAAGCTGGCCAGAGTTTCGTCGTCTTGAAGTTTGAACGTTGGAAACCAACTCGTGATCTCAGCAAGAGGCGTATTTATGTTGCTGACGCATTACTAAATATAGTATCCTTGTTAAAACTGATGTCATACATAAACGCCACCCTTGAATATACGCTGTGGGTGCGATACACAGTATTTAATAAGTGCTGCAGTTTGCAGACTGCAGTCTTCATTCCAATAGGTTCGGCATCAGTGCAATGTCTTTTTGGACATAGAGCCAAAGACCATTGCGAGTGTTCAACATCCGTGTGAACACTATTTTTTTCTTTTATGATGTTTTTTGAAAACTCGTACTGAAAACTCTGCAAACCGAGCGCCTGGGGCAAGTTACCCTTGGGTTAAGAATATGGTAGTCTAAAGACTGAATAGGAGAAATGAAAAACTGGCAAAAGGAAAGAAAAAGAAACTCAGAGGAAAGCACGCTTGAGACTCATGTGGAGACTGTTGAAAACAGTTTTACCACATTTCAGTCTCTTTAGACTTTTGTTGTTGCATCTGTGATTTTCAAGGTCGCAGATTACTGAAAAGTGGCGTTTTATGTGTGTTCTATAGTGTTATAGAGTAGTTTGAAAAAACAAATCAAATAATGAATGGCCCAGCAACTTTTAAATCATTCTTACTGCTTGGAGAGAAAAAGTAAGAATTAGTTGTTTTGTGAAACGCTCTGCAGACAAATTGATTTATTTGACATTTGAAATCAACAACAAACAATAACTTCTACTTCTAAACATCGTCTTGATGTTGATGCAGGAGAGGACAATGTTCATAACAATGCCTTTTCGATATCATCTACAATCCAGGCCAAAATTATGGGGACACTTCTAACAAAAATGTAATTCTTTATGTTCGTTGGCAAAAGCATATGCATACCCCCCCTCACCCCCCAAACAATGTTGGGTTTATGGTTTTTGCAACAAGAGACTCGTACCAACATTGCACGGGGGGAAGGGGGGGCAACTGCACCAAAAGCAGAAGGTGGGCTTCATTCATGTGATTCGCATTAATAAATCATAGTAATAAAGCCGTGTACTTGTGCGGCTGTTCCCATTATTTTTGGCCAGGATTGTAGGTATGATGTCTAATGTATGAGTGGAAAAATTTTTTGATTTGGTAAAATCATTCATATTTTATGGCCGCTCAAAGTCAACAGCCGAAGGACCTTGTCCATTGTTTAAAGAGCCTGACTCTAGATCATTTTCCGATGTCATGCAAGGTAGTCGGCATTTAGCTTTGATTGACTTGTAGTCCGGATTCAGCTGGATTCTGGATTCCGCCTTAGTTGACTTAGGTGTTTCTGGTGTCAGAGTGGCGTTTGAAGTGCACGTGGGTTCTTGTATCGATTTTATCATCTCTGAAAAATATACTACCATTTTTATGAATTTACAAGCTGACCACTTTTGTGCAAATAACTGCATAGAACAAATGGAAATCTGCCAGGGGCAGATCAAGGTAAAAATCTGACTGTGTCAAAGGGGAAATTCAATCGCATGAGGTGCCACCATAGTTGGTGCTGAGTGGGAGAAATTTTAAAATCAGGTGCCTCCAGATGCTCTGAAATCGCATTTTTGAAGTGATAAAAGCCTCATTCAGGATACTTGAGAGCTGGCTTAAACTTGCAGTTTGTTTTTAAAAGTATGGAGCAATAATATTGTAACTAAGGCAACATACGAATTTGTGTATGTATCATATTACCATAAAGCATGATACTACATATTAAGTGCAAATCTTCAGTCACATAATATAATCCATCATTAAGGCCACTTTCTCAGCATGTCGACATCAATAGAAACATCTATGCTAGCATCAACGGTAGCACAATCAAATACTCGTCTCATTCGAACCATAACATTTGTGTTCACAAACCCCATGACTATGCTTTACAAAGTCACAAGTCTAGCTGGTAATTGTCATGTCGTCTTTCGTTTGACTTGTTTATCTTCATTTTTACGATCCTAGTCTTGGTAGAAGAGATGACAAATTCATGCAATTTGCAGCTACACAGCTATTAACCATGTTTTTACGTTTATAAAACCAATGCAATATATGTAGAGTATCAAGTAAATTTACATAAGAACCAAAAGCACACTTCGTCGATTACCTTGCGTGATGTCACAAAATGTACTCGTTCCAGACTTCTCGTAACGATGGACAAGGTCCATCAAAAAATTTGTGTTTTTGCCAACTTTGAGTGGCCATAAAATACGAACGATTTTACCAAATCGAAAATTTTTTACAGACACACTAGAAATCATACCTTGTTTCAATATAGTTATTAAAAAAATTTCCTGTTGGGCACTCTAAAGATTTTTTTTGCCTCATAAGAACTGTTATTGTAGACTGTGTTAGCTTAGAGAGCATTGACTGGTTGAAACGTAACAGCTAATTTTGGTAAACATGCAACTTGCATATAAATGAATTATTTAACAGCAGATAATTGAATTTTATGCAAGCTGTGTGCACAAACAAGACAAAACAATGACAAAAATTTGGTAATTTGCAGTTTGTAGAAAGATAAGATATCTTGCTGCAAAAAGCAATGAGGTTGACGTTTTTAAACTGTTCTGATCTGAATATATTGAGCTATTACTCAAAAAAAGGATATAGAAACTTGATATAGAAGTTGCCTTAATAATGCCATAGATCACAAAACCTTCATCTAATAATTGGTTATGATATACGTAATTCATAATCTGTATATTCATACCTTTCTCTCACATATCTTCAATGCGACGCCCAAATAAATCAAACAAAAACTTTTTCTGTACTTGTACTGAATGCTAGATGATCGAATGTGTTCCTTGCAATTTTCACGAAAGTGGTTAAAACAGCATAGTTGCAAAGCATATGGAAAAGATATTTTCATTGCTTTAGATAATTCTTCTTCACCGTCTGTCCCAAAGGCCATTATCCCTTGTACATTTTTATCAAGACTAACGATCTTACTAAAAAAATTATTGTAGGCATCAAAGGATTTATACAAAACATGGGGACCAGAAACATTGAGTTTTTAAAGCAATCTTTCAAAAATATGAAAAAAAAAACTTGAGAAGTTGGGAATTGGGCATGAAAATTTTGTAGAGGCGCTCAAAATGTTTAAGCAACTATCTAAAATTGCCAATGGACTAACCAAAGGAGTTCAATTAGTTGACGAGTTTGACAAGTTAAAGCGTTGTGAAGTTCAAATTCATCCTTTGTCTACCCAGGAAATTTCAATTTGGCATTCGCAAATCTTCAAAAAATGATGCAGAACTCCATTTGTGAAAACCGGCTGGACAATTTTATCATATGTGATGTGCCACTGAAAATTTTTGAACATATATTACCGATGTGCACAGTGAACACATTGTTTGGTACTGTGGTCACACAAACTGCAAAGAAAGATATTGTTAAATTTGTTGATGCGAGGAAGATCATGTATTTGTTTAAAAATATTGGTATTTTGGACAGCATGAAGAAAACAATTTTAAATGCTGGAAGAGCTGAGGTTTTGGTTTTTGTTGATAAACCTTTTCAGTTGCTATACAGAAAAACAAGGAACAATTTAGGATCACCAGCAACTTTCGGTTTTGAAATGCTCATACCTCAGTTCTAGGTTGTTCAATGATGACAAGTTCAGACAGGTTGCAGTAACAAAACACACATTTCTAAAAAAAACTTTATTTAATGACACTTACATAAAAGTTCATGTAAAATGTATTCATAAGCTTAGTTAACATTTCAGTATTTTAATAGTGCAACTGCCATACAAAAATGTCTAATATAAATTATAAAAATTATTCAAGCATAAAATATTAATAGTACAATTACATAAATTAATACTTAACAATGCAAATTAATTAAAACGCAGTCTTGTTTTCCTGTACGAGCTTTTCTGGAGTAAAAATCTTCAGTGTATCACATTTTTTATGACGTCGGCTTCAAGCTTGCACGAACCTTTCTATTTTGAACACTCAAAGTTATATCTTTCATAATAGCCGATATGCAAATTTTACATTTTGCTGCCATGCTGGTTTTTGGCAAACCTTGATGACCAAATTTATCTGTACTACTTCTAATAGGTACATAATTGTCTTACAATAATCATCTCTATATTCATGTTTGCAATACATGAAAATATGGCAACAGCATTCCTTAGATTTATTGCCAAAAAAGCCAGGACATTAACTATGAGATTTCCCTTCTTAGAACTATCTGGCATTCTACCAGTTTGCATTCTACCAGTTTGCAGAAGCCATTACACATTAATGTTTTCTCCTCACCAGTAAATCATAATTTAAAAGGGGAACCACTCTTACACCTCTCACAGAACCTCCTTAATTTGGCTTTGTTTAACTTATTAGCTTTGACCTCCTTTTTTGAACACGAGAGGAATTTCCTTAAGAGACAGTTGTCTGGTAAATCTAATACATATAATGCACTACTTGGTATCTTTGTGTTTGAATGGAGGACTACATCACATAATTCAGTAAACAAAAATTGCCAATTATTTTGGCCAAGTAGTGGGATTCAGCCAGAGCTTTTTCAACAAAAGGGCCTAAACGGGGTTCAAATTCTTGCCAGGACTTCTGGCTAGCAGTGAACTCAGTTACTTTGGTCCGGGCAAATAATTGCTTAGGAGGTAGCTTACATTTAAATGCTTCAACCTTTTGAGCAACCTTTACCCTGTTGTCATAATTCCAAGGCAGGAAATAATCACCCGATCCACCACAACTATGATCCATAACCTGAACCGTATCAAACCTGCCAACTTCCCTGTTATTGCCAAGAGTCTCCTGTTACAGAGGTGCATCTCCCGGTCTCCCATCAGTGAGCTGAAACCTCCTGGTAGCCTGCCAGGCTATCATGTGGCTATCACTTATTGCTAAACTAAACACCCAAAATGGCGACTTTATCAAAGCAAGCTTATGGTGAATGTTGTAGACTATCGCTCAAGAACATGCATGTGTCCCCGAACCCTGCAGGTGTACACCCCATTTGCAGGTCCATCTCAAGGGAGGCGACTACAATTACTACATTCCTCCCTACCAAGTTCAAAACCAGTATGTAACAAGCAACAATAACAAGAACGACAGCTATTAAGAAAAATGTACTCTAATGTTTGGGAAATGGAGTTCCCTCTTGTCACTTCAATCAGCTTCCAAGTTCATAATCTTGTAAATGCCGTAGAAGGCGGTGTTCTCTGACTGGTTGTTCTTGAAGAAGAGGCCTGTCCTCATCTTGGGGCATGACAATTTCTGCCTGCTCCGGGAGGGCTAACTCTTCAATCGGTGGTACGATCTCATCTGTGACTTCCGGCTCGACTCTCTCATCTGTAGTTGTTCGGCGTCGAAGGTAGTCAAAATGCCGACGAATGATCTGCCCATCTCCGACTCGAATTTCCGCTGACACGGGTCCAAGCAAGGTTTTCACTGTTCCTGGAAGCCAAGTTTTAGGTTGGCGAAAATCTCGTACAAACACTGGATACCCCGACTGGAATACTCTTTCTTTTGCTCACTGATCATGGACCAACTTCTGTTGAAATTGTTTCTCTCTTACATGTTCGTCGACTTGAGGCTGCACCAAATCCAAATGTGTTCTGAGTCTTCTTTTGAATAACAGCTCTGCTGGTGCCACCCCTGTCGTGGTGTGGGGTGTTTTGCGGTAATTAAAAAGGAACCTTGATAATCTCGTTCTGATGCTTCCATCTCGCATCTTCTTCATGCTCTCTTTGAAAACCTGAACCGCTCTTTCGGCCTGGCCGTTGGATGACGGGTGGTAGGGTGAAACTGTGACATGTTTAATTCCATTCCGTTTCATGAATGCCTGAAACTCGTTGCTGGTAAAATTAGTACCATTATCGCTTACTACCGTTGCTGGCAACCTGTGGATTGCAAGCAGCTCCCGTAGTTTTTCAATGGTTGCAGTCAACGTGGTAGATTTCATCAAATGCACCTCCAACCACTTGGAATATGCATCAATGACCATGAGAAACATTTCTCCATGGTATGGACCTGCATAATCAATATGCAGGCGGTTCCATGGATGACCAGGCCATTCCCAAGGGTGAAGAGGAGCCGCTGCTGGGGCGGACTGGTGTAGTTGGCACTGGGTACAGCCCTTGACCTGTCGCTCAATATCGGCATTGATGCTGGGCCACCACACATAGCTGCGAGCCAAGGCTTTCATACGCGATATGCCTGGGTGGGCTTCGCGAAGTTCGGCCAGAATCTTCGATCTGCCTGGGTTTGGAATGATTACGCGTGCACCCCAAAGGATACAGCCATCTTCTACACTAAGTTCTAACCTACGTCTCATATACGGTTTCAATGCCTCACTGTCACACGCTGTTGGCCAGCCCGCTAATGTGAATTGTAAAACTTTAGCCAGGACTGGGTCATGCTTGGTCCACTCCTTGATCTCAGAACTTGAAACTGGGGTCTCCTGTAAAAAATTCAATAAGAACGCTGTCTCTCCAGGTGGAGGGGCCGTTCCAGGTGCCTCCGGCAGTGGCAGTTGGCTCAGAGCATCAGCATTGTCGTTCTGTCGTCCCGCTTTGTAGTGTATGGTGTATTCGTAGGCTGCCAAGGTAACTGCCCACCGCTGAAACTGCAGTGCTGCCAGTGAAGGGACTCCTTTAGTGGCACTCAAGAGACTCTCCAATGGCTTATGGTCGGTATTTATAGTGAATGCATGTCCATATAGAAACTGATGCAATTTCTTTATGCCAAACACAATAGCCAAGGTCTCTTTTTTGATCGTTGAGTATTTACGTTCCGCTGAATTCAATGACCGTGAGGCATAACCAATTGGTTTTTCACTGCCGTCTGGGAGCTTGTGGGACAAAACAGCCCCTATTCCCTAATCTGATGCATCTGTTGCTAGGATCAGAGGCTTGGAAGGATCATAGTGGATGAGGAGGTTGGCTGATTGTAACAGTGCTTTTGCACATTGGAAAGCTTCTTGCTCTTTTGGTTCCCACTTCTATGGGGTGCCTTGTCGTAACAGCTTGTGCAACGGCTCTAAGGTTGTGGCAATATTGGGTAAAAACCGGTGGTAGTAGTTCAACATACCCAGGAAAGCACGCAGTTGGCTTGCATTCTGTGGCGCTGGAGCTTCCTGAATGGCTTTAACCTTATCGGAGACTGGTTGGATTCCACTCCCACTGATGCTATAGCCACAATAAATCACCTTCCCAACCAGGCACTCGCACTTACTCTTCTTCAAGCGGAGGCCAGCGGCAGATAGCCTGGATAGTACTGCCTCTAGGTTGGACAAATGATCAGCGTCATCTTTGCCGCCCACTAATATATCGTCAATTCGCACAATAACAAAGGGAATGTCCTCAAGCAAGTTCTCCATGGTGCGTTGAAAAATGCCTGGTACAGAAGATACCCCAAATGGCAACCGATTATATTGGTAGAGTCCCTTGTGCGTGTTGATAGTAGTGTATTGTTTGGAGTCCTCCTCCAAAAGCAGTTGTTGATAGGCTTGGGACATGTCTAGTTTTTTGAACTTTTTACTGCCACCCAGTGTTGTGAGAAGGTCTTCGGTCTTGGGGATAGGGTAGTTATCCAGTTTCGAAGCTTGATTAATGGTGCATTTATAGTCTCCACACACACGTACAGACCCATCTGGTTTGACTATTGGCACAATAGGGGCTGCCCACTCGGAAAATTGCACCGGGAATATTATCCCTTCGTGCTCTAGTCGATTGAGTTCCTGTTCAAGGGGGCCTTTCATGGCATAAGGAACGGCCCAAGCTTTTATATATTTGGGTTGGGCTCCCTCATTCAAATATATTTTTGCAGTCGTGCCTTGCAGGGTGCCAAGTTCATCACTAAAAACTTCCTTATGGGCATCAACAATTCGTTTCAATTTCCTATGAGTGTTCCCCTCATTCACACAAAAGATTTCCTCTCAGTTCAATTTAATAGCTTCCATCCAGTTACGGTCTAAGACGTTTGGGCCTGGACTGCTAACAACCAGTGCTGGCAACTGCTGCTGCTTATAGTGGACAGGAACAACCACCTCACCCAGAACCGGAATGTTTTCCCCCGTATAGGTGGTGAGAACTGCTGATGTTTTGGTCAGTGGGGGTAAAACATTTCTTAGCTCCCTGTAGGTTGCTTCGTTTATAATTGTTTTAGTTGCACCGATGTCAATTATCATAGTAACTTGCTTACCAGCTATGCTAATCTCACATTTAACTGAATTGTCTGGGCTGGTTTCTCTAACTTGAAATAATGTATATTCTTCATTTTCTACACTGACCTCTTCCTTGGCTGACACCCAATTAGTCTGCTTGGTATTCTCACTTCTGGTGGCCTCACTTCCGTGGCTTGACTTGCTGCGACACTCTTTGGCTATGTGCCCCATTTTATGGCACTTAAAACACCTTGCCTCCCGAAAATGACATGAATTCGCTCGATGTTTTCCTGCGTAACGTGACTCAGGCTTGTCAGGGTACTGAGCTTTGGTCTGCTCTTTAATGTGATGTATACTCGCTGTCGAATGTGGTTCGGTGTCCGTTTTCGCCCCTAAATCTTGCACATGTTTCGCCGTAGATTCGAGGGCCAATGCAATGTTCACAGCTTTTTTGTAAGTTAACTCGGGTTCAGTAAGTAATCTCCTTTGAATTCGATTGTTGTTATACCGCACACAAGCCGATCACGTATCATATCGTCCAAAGTTTCTCCAAAACTACAATGCTCTGACATTTTCCTTAATTCAGCGACATATGTCGATACACTTTCATTTTATAGCCGTGCTCTGCTATGAAATTTAAAACGCTCCACGATCACATTAGGTTTTGGCAAGAAGTGCTTTTCAAGCGTCTTCACGATAACTTTTAAATCGGTTTCACTTGGTTTTGTGCGTTGAAGCAAATCTCGCAGTAAAGCATATGTTTTGGTGCCACACACACTCAGGAATATCGCTCGCTGCTTTTTGTCATCTTCAACCTCGTTTGCAATGAAATATTGCTCCAGTCGTTCAACATACTGCGTCCATGTTTCTTCGTCATCTTTAAAGGGACCTACCGTTCCATACAGACTTGCCATTTCGTTTTATTCTCCAGTTTTTCCTCGTCCCCAAAATGTTGTAAACTATCGCTCAAGAACATGCATGTGTCCCCAAACCCTGCAGGTGTCTACCCCATTTGCAGGTCCATCTCAAGGGAGGCGACTACAATTACTACAGTGAACTTTGTGAAGAAAATAATGATTTATCTACTGATGGAGAGCAGAAGACAGCCAACAACCCAAACAAATTCGGTGGTCCCTCGACTTACAAAGTGGCTTTCAAATCTGAATGGAAAAAGTCCTATCCTATTCGGGAAGTTGCTCATGATAAATACAAATTTTCTCGTTTGCCATGTGGGAAGACTCTTTCTTGCCAACACCAAGGCCTTGGAGACGTTAAGCAACATTGCAGTTATCCCACTCATAAAACCTCTCTTGAATCATGAAAGAAGCAAAGAACATTGACTTTTTGCTCAGCAGAGGATGTCACATTCCAAAACAAAGTGACAAGAGCAGAAGTCATAATATCAAGCTTTTTGGTGCAACACAACCTTCCTATATCTACCGCAGTTCATCTTGCACCATTGTTTAAGAGCAGTTTTCCAGACAGTAAAATTGCATCATCATATACATCATATAGCTTGGCAAGGACAAAAACAACTGAAAAAATAGGCCCTCAATGAGTAGGTAAGGATTTGCAATATGTTGCTGCTAGAGATATTGCTGATGAATGTGCTTAGTATAAATACCTTTTGCTCAATGTAAAGGTAAAATTTTAACATGTAAGTTGCACTTTTGATAGAGGAAAGTGAACGTCATGGTTTTGTGAATTTTTCATTCTTTTTTTTCACAAGTGCAGTATTTCATGAAAATGTACTTCAGTGTGTTTACTATCTCTCATAAAAGAACAAAAGCAATCATTGACATAGGTAATTCAGGCAGTCATATTTTAAGAGAACAACTTTAAAAAGCAATCTCGGTTTACATGTTTAAAAATTAACTTAGCTGGCAATGATCCTAAGTTCCTAATTAGTGAAGGGAACATTTTACTAAGCTTTTAATCATTTTTAAACAAAACTGAGTAGGAATAACATCTGTTTATATACTTGACTGCTGATAACAAAAAAACTTTAAAAGGTTATAAAATTGTAGTTTAAGTACAAATCATGTAGAAGACTAGCACACATGCAAAAGCTTTCAGAAAATAAGCTATCACATGACTTCCACAATCAACAAAACCATAATGTCTGTCACTGTCAACAAAACAATTTAACAAAACTAAGTTCTAATTGTAATGTAACTGCTCTATCACTGGGAGTTCTTGTAGTTCTAGTAGTTTCTACACTGGAGTGCATTGTTTTGGAAGAAATTGTGCAATCACCTTTTGTCAACAATCATCTTCTGTTGACCAAATTTAAGGACAAGCAACTTTAATGTCTTAGTGTCAATATCACTTATGCTTTTAATTGAATCAACATTATTCAAGAAGCTTTGCCTAGCATCATTACATGCAGTGTAGGTGGTAATTTTGCCATCTGCAGTTTTCAGTACTAATTGACAAATAAGTTTGGTTTGAACTTGACTGGTCAATATTGTGATATTACAGTTGGTACATGTCAACATTTCATCTTCGATTTGTGATGCTGAAGGGATTTTCTTGCTGTAAAGCAAACAAGTTGAAAGACAGTTGACATCCAATCCAATATGTTCTGCTGTGATTTGACATTCCTGATACTCTGGTCCATTGAAATTTACATCAGTAATGGCTTCGATCTCAAAAATGACAGTTTTGTCATTTGTACTAAGGAACTTTGTATCGTTGAACGTGTGAACTTTGCAATTCTGCACATGGTATCATTTATGAACATGGACTTTATCGATGCAGTTTTCCCTCAAGGCAAGTTTCATAGAGCCAGTATATTCTGCAATCATTGCATCAGCTTTGAGTTTTGTTGTTCCTCTGACATACACTGGATCTTTCTGTTCTGGTTCCAGCATGATCTTTACTTTGACGTCCACAGTTGTAAAAACAGGTGCATTTGATGCTTGTCTTAATGTGTGATACCAGTTGCTGAATTGTAATCAAAATCCAGCTGTGTTGGGGTGATTCTGCTTTTTTTTGTGGATAGTATATTCCTCTTTTGATGATGCAAGCCACTTATTATGGCTTTTCACAGCTGATGATATTTGTAAAGAAGCACGGTTGTCTTGGCACTGTTTCAAATCACGGTGCTTTCTGGGGAATAGCAGATGAGATTAGCAGTTTCACATGGCGAAGTCTGCATCTGAAGGTTGAAGTACTTTTTTTTCCATCAGCTGACATATTTATTTCACTAAGGAGATGGACATATCCTTTCAATGTGTGGGAATTACCTTTAAAATTCAAAAATATAATTAATTTCCTATGGCTTATCATAGTTATTAATTTTCTTAATGCAGATCACGGGATTTTTGCCATGAAACGAAATCTTGAGAAATTAAATGGATGTACTTTACATGTTGATAGTTGTATCATTTTATCCACAAGCACGTTTATCTGTGATATCACTTTAATTTAAATAGTAATTTACTAATGAAGAAGAAATTTCGAACAACTGAAAAGGGATATATGTATTGGCACCAAACAAGCAAGTAAATGCAAGTTTTTCAAATATAATGTCCAAAACAAAGGAAACTACTTGTGTTACTTTTTAAGAAATAATTTAAAATGATTTGTAGGAAAAAGTAATTACGATTATAACACTCATGCAATAAAAATATTAAAAATTTGTAGTGAAATTAATGTAATCAGTGAGGTACGTATTATGCTTACTGAGTGTTATTGAGTCCTAATATTGCTACAGTTGAACTCTTATTTTAAATGTTTAAACACACACTCTATTACAAGTCACAGAATAAACTTCTTTAACAAACATTATACAAGTGTCTTGTTGACACATGCAGCATGCCCAACTGAAACATGAATATACGTAAACATGTTTGATGTAAGTTGTTCAGTGATTTGCCTTTCTTATTTAATTGCATACTGACTACAGTCATTAAACGCTATGAGAAACAAATACGTAGCAATACATGCTTTCAAATGTGGGATCTAATGACATGTTAAAACAGCGAAGATTTCGATTAAAGTGATTTCAATGATTCACATGCGGCATAGATGTGAAGGCATGTGCACGTGTTATTTCATTGCTACATTGTGATCCATGAAAGTCCTGTTGTAAATATTGAAGTTAAAGAGGTTCGCATACGAGTGGCCTATAAAAGATTTGAAAAGTGTTGGAAAGGAAATTAGGCAAGCATGGTAGCAGAAAAATAATTATCGTTTTCATGGAATTAAAAATGTAATTTTAGAATCATTGTCACATACAAAAAACAAATTCATAATAATCTATAAAAATATTATGAAATTAGTTGGTTATGAAAGTTGGCTCTTACCTTCAGTGTGGTAGTGAAGATCTGTAAGAACTAGCTGTATTGCTTTGGTGCACAATTGAATAATGTGCATTTATTTATAAGATTTATTGTTTAAAGTTTGTAAATGACTCTGTTTTATAAAGCAAATTAGTGACTGTTAAGTTTATTAAATTAAGTTTCATCAGAATGTGTTCAAGAGAACATATACTGCTTTGTGGTCTGAGAAGTTTGTCTCTAATACATGAGCCTCAACATTTGACTCGGGTAAATTAGCATATATATGGTCAATACATGTTTTTTTTGCCTGTTGTGTAACAATTCACTAATTGCTCATAGCCAAATTGTTCAGTAAGCAAATTAAACAAAGGTGTTTTGTCTATTTCATTTAACCAATTAACATTAAAATCGCCAATGAATAAATTATATGCAGTCCGTAAAAACACCAGTAAAAATTTCTTATGTAGAGCACAGTTGCCCAACAGGTATTTGGGGAGATTGATAAATTGCAATGATTGTAACTTGTGGCCACAAAATAAACCTCCATGCTAAAGTTTCAATGTCATTTGCATTTAGACTGTAAGGATAGCCAGGATAATATCCAAGTTGACTGTAGACAGCCAGGCGGTGGTCACACTACGACCGCAATGCATTATATTCGTTTTTTCCCCAAGATGGCGGATTTTGAGAACGAAGGCAGGTAAATGTTTTCATTGTTTTTTTTGTTAATCTTAAATATTTTCATAATTAATTTTTGTCTGTGAATGTAGCTCAATCTTTTGTTGTCTCGTAGAATTTTTAAAGCCTAAATACGTGAGGAATTTGTAAAAAATACTCTTTGATTACAAAGCCCTGTTATCTATGCAAATACACTGGTGTCTAAATATTTGCATATTACGGATTAAGTATCCGCGAGTTACATTCAAGACAGCGCTTATCTTGTCCTATGTGCGTAGATTGTGCTAATGTTTGCTGGTGCCCTGAGGTGCCCCTTGATTTTGTATCATTTTGAGCTATTTTCTTTTGCCGATTTTCTGGCCTAATTGTAGGTCTCCGTGCGGTGTCTGCAATCTACATCTGACACGTTAGGGAAGCGTTCTCATATTCCCAATGGAAGTACGTTGAGTAAACAAAAACCAATGCAAAATAGGCTTCAAAATAGTAGTAATGCCAAGAAATCATTGTTTCAATGTGCTCATATTAAAGTAGTGACAAAAAACCAAAGAATGGAAGTTGGGGCAGTGAAGAAATTACTGCACTGATACAACACACAAGGAGACATATATACGATCCGCATATGTTGAGAACCCTATAATATTATAGAAAAACATTTGCATAATAATTATAATAAAAAACAGGAAAATCAACAATGCAGAAAATATACTTGTAACTATTACTGTTGTGACTGAAACTATAATTTGCATTGCCTGCTATCATCTCCAAATTCTTTCACGCTTACTGCCAATGCTTTATGAAGCCAGCAAGATTAGACGCATCTACGGCACAAGTTTGACTAGCAAATTGTTCTAAGTTGCATACTGTAGCGGTGACCTTCTTTAAAAACGGCATAAGCGTACTTATGCCCATCTCAATTCGGCAAAATGTATCAGGATTTGCGATTACAGTGTCCTATTCGACCTCTTTGACCTTTACAGCTTGACGCCCAGAATACAAATGATTTATTTTTTAATTTACGCATGATGCATTGCGGTCGTAGTGCGACCACCGCCTGGTGGACAGCTGTCCCCCTATATGGTCTAACACTGTCAGAAGCAACTGTGTCATTCCTGAACAATTCATGTCCATTTATGGCATACTCATCATTGGTATCAGAAGAAGATAATCATGTTTCACTGGAAATAGTTACATTAGCACTGCTGTAATTCAGATCACTGCAAACATCTTTCACGTGCTAATGTAACGATCTAGCATTCAGGAAACAAACTTTGAATGGAACATTATTAGCTTTATATATTGGCGATATACAAAGATCAAGCTTGCATTGTGTTCTCAACTCTTCCATTTCCATTTGCACTTCTTGACTCACAGCTACTTTCTTCTCACAAAGGTCTGTTATATACAAACCTATGATTGTCGTAACTCTGCTTAATCCAACACAATTAATATGTGTGGAATGGTCCTTCTAGTCTCAAAGTTTACAACAACTTTTGTCTCAGTATCACCTTGTGATTAGTGGATTGTTTTTGCAGCAGCTGGACGTAGTGAGAATTGCTTTCTTACTACTTGAACTGATTTATTTCCACCAACAGCAAACTGAGTTGTAACTGGTTTAATTTAATTGGTGTCCAATTGGGATGAATATCCTGTAGGTATAAATTTTTATTATGTGTTGTTTTCTCACCAACATGAGGGTGGTCAAATTCCACCCAAACTATACCAGATGGTTTGCCTGTTTGTGTTACTTGCACCAGTTTTATTACATTGTCAGAACCATTTGCTAATCCATCATCAGTTGTGGTATTCAATGATATCTCAGTTCTTTCACCAACAGCAATATTTAAAGTGCCATGCAGTTGCTTTGTTTTCCTGGGCCCATTCGGGATTTGTTTCAACATTATTTCTTTCAGTTCATTGGAGTTAGCACCATTCAACATTCTGTATGTCTCTTCTTGTGACATGTGTTAGAATGCCTGTGTGGAAAATTAGTTTTTTCTTTGAGTTTGATTATTAACATTGAGCCTATTTGTTAGCCAATCAGGGGGAAGATTAAGGTGGGATGACCGGATATAATGAGATCAACTTTGGGGGCATGAAATGGAATAAAGGGGATGTTGAGTTCATTAGCAATTCTGTAGCTTTATGATGGTTTTTAACAAATTTTTGGTGTCAGGGTTTACAGTGCTAGGTTCCTGACACTAAAAGTGGCGGTCCCGCTGGATCCTAACAGATTTAGTCGAATATATGGCGAAACCCCCATATTAAGGAATTGAAAATAAAGTTTAGTTGATTGCAAAGGTTACCATTAGTGATGAAGATGAATCTAGTGATGAACTCCTAGTTCGTGTCAAACTTGGCACAGCTGATTATCAGAGAATAAAGCACACTGAGAAACCAGTTCTTGGTTCAGACCACGATCCAGGAGCAGAATACACAATGCTGGGATGGATGCTGTGCGGGCAAATTTCATTTGATGAGAGCCAAGTAGACAAGAGATTCTTTCTAAGCACTGGTCAAACTGAGTTTGAGAGGTTATACTCTATGGATATCCTGGGTTTGGCAGACAAGCAGCATCCTAAATCGAATTTGCGGTTTCACGAAGACTTCCGAGAGCGCTTGACACAAACCAGGGAAGGCCTTTATACAACAAAATTACCTTGGCCAGTAGGGCATCCAGATCTGCCAGAGAATCAAGATCTTGATGAAGCACACCTAAGGAGTACAACCAAGTGACTGGAGAAACTTGAAACATTGGAGCAATATCATCAGATCATGCAAGAGCAAATCAAAAAGGGGATTATGGAATCGGTTCCAACAGAACCGACATGTGGGAATGTTTACTACATACCTCACCAACCAGTAGTCACAGATGACTCTGAGACAATGAAACTCAGGATTGTGTACGATTTCTCGGTGAAGAACGATCCTGAACAGCCGTCCCTGAATGACTGTCTAGAGACAGGGTCTGCTTTGCAACCACTGTTATTTGATATCATTCTTAGAAATCGGATGAGAAAAATTGCATCATGGGCGATATAGAAAAGGCATTCTGGCAGGTAAGTGTTTATGAAAAGGATCGTGAAGTCCAAAAGACTCTATAGTATGACCACCTGGCCAACTGACAGGTGGTGGAATATCGGTTCACGAGGATGATCTTTGGTGTTGCCCCCAGTCCATATATCTTGGGATGCACGTTACAAAAGCATGTAGAAAAATTCGAGAGTATCCTGAAACAACTGAAGCGTTAATGGAGGATACGCATGTCGATGATGTGCAATCTGGAGGAGATACCATTGAAAAACTGCAAAAATTCAAGGAGGAAGCAACAGGAATTACGGGATAAGGATGATTCAAACTCCACAAATGGCACAGCAACCTCGAGGCAATGGAAGATGCAATTAATCCTACACCAGCAAACGAAGGTGGCCCAACAAGAACAGAGAGCAAAAAGAATCACGGGGAGACAGACCCTAGGAATCCCCTGGCAGAAGGACAAAATAACATTCAAGTGAGCCTGGAACGTTGTCTTTGTACTGCAACACCCCTTACAAAGTGCAAAATCCTGGCAATCATCAACGGAGTTTTCGATGTCCTAAGATTATTGTCGCCAGTGATGATCATAGGAAAAATTATCTTTAGTGAAATCTGTCTTCACAAACTCCGTTGGGATGAGCAAGTTCCATCTGATATACAGAAAATGGAACTGGTGGTTAAACGGGATTGATAAATGCCAGAACATAGCAGTCCCTCAATGTGTTGTGGAAGAGGGAAGTGTAAAGTTATCTCTACATGTGTTTTCAGATGCAAGCATGTGGGAACTTATGCTGATGGAAGGACAAGCCTGAACTTGTTAGTTTAGAAGGCACGCATCTCGCCCAAGGATATGTCCATACCAAGATTAGAACTTGTTGCCGCTCAGACCCTAGTGAAACTTGTCAGTAATGTGACCATGGCTTTGCATTCCTCGAAGATTGATTAGATTGTGTTATGGACAGATAGAACAACAGTACTGCATTGGTTGCATTGGAGGCACGTGCCAACCGACCAAAATCCTAGTGACTTCGGGACTCGAGGGGCTAGTCCTGAAAATCTTGGAGAGAACTCTGGTTCAACGATCCGAAGTGGATGTCCAAAAAGGATCAGTGGCCACAGCAACCAGATATCGTCCCCACGAAAGAAGCATTAGCTGAAGCTATGACAAAGCAAAAGGAGAAATTGCTGTTTCAACAAAGTTAAAATCAACAAAAGAAATGGGCAGCTTGTCTCCTGGAGAAGTACAAGCATTGGAAGCTACTCAGAATAACCGCTTTGATTCTGAGGTTTTGAAGGAACTGTTGTCAGAAAGAGAAGACGCCTGGTGCATTGCAAATGGAAGAAATTGAAGCAGCAGAGATTTGTTGGGTAAAGGTAGCTCAACAGGAAGACATGCAATGTCCCTTTCAACTGAAGATAGACAACTTGGGGAGGTTTTGTTGCCATGGTCAGGTTCTCAATTACAACCCCATATTCATTCCACGTAAACAACTACTGGCTAAGTCGATTATTGAACACTACCATCAGGTCACATTGCTCGGGGGGTTCAGGCGACGATGAACAAGGTCAGACAACACTTTTGGATGCCAAGGTTGAGACAAATGGTTAAATCGGTGCACACTAGCTGCAATAAGTGCAAGAAGGCGATTGTTAAACCATTGGACAATCCGCCCAGCTCAAGCTTACCATCATTCTGGAAAAGGTTAAGCCAGACGTTTTCAACAATTGCTGTGGATTTTGCTGGACCCATTTATCACAAAGTTGCCAAGAAGAAAATTGCCAAAACTTATATAACATTGTTCACTTGTGCTAGCGCTCGAGCTGTGCATTTGAAGTTATGCAAGGACTTAGGCGCTGTGGAGTTAAAGCGAGCGTTGAGACAATTCATAGCAAGGAGAGATACACCCAAACTGATAGTAAGTGACAATACAAAAACGTTAATCCCCACAGAGAAATGGTTGAATCTCTTAAAGAAGGATGAAGATGTAAACAACTATTTAGCGAGTCAGGCAATTAAGTGGCAGTTTAACTTATCAAGAGCCCCCTGGTTGGGAATGTTTTTTGAACGGCTAATTGGAATCATGAAGTCTGCATTATCCAGGGCTATCAGAAAAGCTCTGCTGACGTTTTCGGAACTAGAAGACGTGCTGCTAGACGTAGAGTGTTCCATGAACAACCGACCATTGGTCTATCTTGGTGAAGAGTACGAGAACCGAGCAATCACTCCTAACATCCTGTTGAGAGGTGAACCGACCAATTTCTTGGAGGAAAACACTGAGGTTTTAGAGGACAGGTTAAACGTGACCAAGAGGCTTAAATATCCAAAACAATGTAGAGAACATGTGAGGAAAAGGTGGGTTCACGAATACCTGCACAAGTTAGATGAGAAAGAAAAGACAGAAAACCATCACCCTGGGGACAAACTGAAGGTTGGCTGGGGGGTGTTGATCAAGGACTCTCTTAACTGCGAGGCACAATGAAAAATCGGATGAGTAGAAGGGGAGGTCATTGGCCGCGATGGCGTTGTTAGAGAATACAAGATTAGAACATCTGTTGGTTACCTGCTGAAACGACCTGTTCAATTAATAGCAGACTTGGAGGTTGGAGGTGAGGAGCAAGAAGAAAGTAGAGATGAAGTCTCAGAGCTGAACCCCAACGCACCAGAATTTCATCTCCGTAGGCCAATGAGGATTGCGAATGAGACAGCTAAGAACAGACTAGTAGGATTAGGACTTAACAAACAAGAGGATGATAAATGATATTAAAGCTGTATATAACTAGAAAACACTTTAATAGAGAGTGTAGAAAATTAGTTTTTTTCGTTTAGTTTGATTATTAACATTGAGCCTAATTGTTAGCCAATCAGGGGGAAGATCAAGGTGGGATGACTGGATGTAATGAGATCAACTTTGGGGGCGTGAAATGGAATAAAGGAGACGTTGAGTTCATCAGCAATTCTGTAACTTTATGATGGTTCTTAACAAATTTTTGGTGTCAGGGTTTACGGGCCAGGTTCCCAACACCTGTGCACCTGTTGATTGACTAAATCTGCTAGCTCAAGATTATTCAATGGTTTTTCACATGTGATGATTTTATCAATAAATGGTGTGACATCAGCATCATTGTCGATTTGAAACCGGTGCATTTTGAAGCCATATTAACGTATGGATGTGTGGCAATCCTGTCTGCTGATATTCAACTCTATAAAACCAGTCACCAATATTTCCTAATGGATGAACATGGCTCATGAGAAATATTCTCACAACCTGTCAAACCTGATAATCAAAATGCCGAGAACAAGTGAGTGGGTCACTTTGTAATATACAGCATCTTTGTTACCAATTGAACTTATTGATTTCCTCATCTGTATAATTCTTGTTATCAACAAGATTTCCAAGTATTTTTAATAAATGCGTCCATTGAGTTTCTGCAGGTGAAAAACAGCAAAACAATGAAGCGGGGCCTAATTGTCTTATCATTGCAAAAAGGTCTTTCTTTGCCTTTTCAAAATATGGTGGTGAGCCTCTTGATGCTCTTAAAAATTGGAGTCCTTTATCATAACGTAATAGCCTATCTAGGGCTCCTTGCTGTTTTAGATTTCCTGCATTTAATGTTCTCCTATTGACTTTGCATTTTCTTAAAGCAACTTGAGCTTTACTCAAGAGTATGTTCATTTGTAGCTTCTTGCATTTGAAAAAAATGTTTTCAATACACATGGCTGTTCTTCAAACTGATCTTCTTAATTCTGATTTACAAATGTCACTTTAGTGGACGTTTACCTTACTTTGCTCATTGTCAGGTCGTTTCTAACCAAGGAATATTCCAGGGTATGCCATTTCTTCAGAAAATTCATCTAGAAATTTACTTAATGGTTTGTTACCCTCAACTGGTGCTACATGCAAGATACTATAACGAGAACAATCATCTAGGAAGTCAGTAGGTGTTTGCACTGTATCAGAAATACCAACAGGTGTTTCAACTTCATCTTCACTGAATTCACCTTTTCTAACATCCTCATTGGCATGATAATCATAATTTGTTATTTCTGTGTTGTTGCTTGAATTAGCAACACTACAATGTATATCATTAGGCAAAAGTTTGTCATTTTCACTCAGTTCTAACACTTCTTGTTGATAATCTGCAAGCCAGATTTCATTCAAGATTATACCTTCATCCTCATATAAATCACCGTTTCTGATTAGCCTCAATGCACTTTGAATAACTTTATTTGGTTTGACAATTAGGGACATTGCTGAACTTTTGTATTGCAATTTTCTTTTCAGATTAATTTTTATGGTGCTTGTATCCCTCAGTGTTGAGGTAATAAATTGACTGTATCAATAACATTTGCTGGTACATTTACAACATTCCCAAGAATTTTTAGCCGTTTTTCTGTAGGTGCTTGCATTAGTTTTTGAAAAGCAATTCCAGGAGCTATCAGTCTGCACTCAAGTTCATTTAGGTCAAAGAAAGCAAGGTTTTTCTGGAAACATCATGCCATTAATAACAGCATATGGTGGAATTTTATTTTTTGTTAAATAATTGTAGCATGTTTTACATAACCACTCAGTCTTATCAACACTTATTTTATTACAAAGGTATTTTGTAACTGAGGAATTACTGTGTCATAGTTCATCCGCAGATATTACACTATGTCTACACCGCAACTGATCTCAACATGTGCAAAAATACATTGGTCCCATAGAGATATTTTCATGAAATAATGAAATCAATCTTTCAAGACCATTGTCAGAATTAATTGGTTTTCATGCTATATGTTGTTTCATGTACTCACTGAACTTAGGCTTACCCTCTTCAGTTTTTTTTTTCAGCTCTCTGCTTTTTTTCATATTCATTTTCTTAGCTTTAACCTCTCTGATGTTTTTTCAGCTCTTTGCTTTCTTTCATATTCATTACGTTTAGCTTTATCATCTTCAGATGTTTTTGAGCTCTTCACTTCTTTTCATATTCACTGCGCTTAGCTGTATCCTCTTCAGATGTTTTTTCAGCACTTCGCTTCTCTTCATATTCATTGTGCTTGGCTTTATCCTCCTCAAATGTTTTTTGAGTTCTTCACTTTTTTTCATATTCATTGTGTTTAGCTTTATCGTCTTCGGATGTTTTTTCAGCTCTTCGCTTCTTTTCATATTCATTGTGCTAAGCTTTATCTTCTTCAGATATTTTCTGAGCTCTTCGCTTTCTTTCATACTCATGACATTTAGCTTTGTCCTCTTCAGCTCTTTTGAGCTATTCGCTTTTTTGCGGGTAGCCACTGTGTATGCAGCGACTAACCACTATGTTAGAATGTCTAAACTGTCCGTTCCAATTCCGTTCCGTTCAATATCAAATTTCAACATCTTCGGTAATCAACGCTTTAACGAACAGTTGACAAAGACGGATTCGTTACAGCTTTCAGAAAATCTTGTTTGCACACCCACTTTCATTGACTCCAGTAGTTCAGTTGCTTCAGTTCCAATGTCAGTTCAACGGCAATTTTGAGGATATTTTCCAGGTTTTTGCCAAGTTTTTTGTAGTGAAGTAAAGGTAAGTATTGTATTATCTTCAAAATAATCAATTTTGCTCTCTTTTTGTTATATTTCAAATTTTAATTGCTCATAATCTACTGTGGTCAAACAATTTGATCTCAGTCTGATTCAACAAGGGTGTACAAATTGGCATTCATTCAAGGCAAACTTGGCATACAAGGCAAGATTGCGATAAATACACATACTGATGATGGTCTGACTAACGGCGCTACTAATGTTATTAAAGGTATTCAATTAACTAACGATGGCAAACCTTCTGAACTTGTCTGGGTTCAGTTTGACTTTGATGATGTTGGGAAAAAGACCCGACAAGAAAACAGAAACCTTTACATGACAAGTATAACTAGTACTTGGACTCCTATTATACCTACTACAATGCAATTTGCTGTAGGTAAAACAAAATCAGCTCAAGTTTGAAGAAAACAATTTCCTTTATTATCAGCTTCAGCTAAAACTGTCCATAGATCACAAGGTGATACTCAGTGACAAGTCGTTGTTAATTTAAATACAAGAAGGGCAATCCCTCATGTACATTATGTCACTCTCAGTCGAGTAACAACAATGAAAGGATTATATATCACGGATCTTTGTGGAAGTAAGATTTCTGTTGATCCAAAAGTTGTAAAAGAAATGCAGTTGCTGAGAAAGGAATACAAATTAGAACTTTGTTTTACTCCCTTGTACATGTTGAATCCCACTGACTTGAAAATATGTTACCTCAATGCAAGATCTTTGCATAAACACATTCACGATGTTCGAAGGGATATAAATTACTCATCAGCCGATATTTTAATGTTCACTGAAACAAGATTTAGTCCCCATGATCTTGATGAAATATATGCAATTGAAGGTTACGAGCTATTCAGAAATGATGACTTTTCAAATGCTAACCGTCCACACCATGGAACAGCTGTTGATTCCAAACCTCAGATGATCAATGGATATCCTTTTGTGAAAAATTTTCATGGGATTGAGTTAACTATAATGAAGACGCTCGAACATTCAGACTTAATTATAATTGGATTATACACATCTCCAAGACTTGCATTATTGTCTCTTTTGGTGGCCATTCGTGCCACTTTGGAGGAAAATATTTCTTCACAGCTTATATATATTGCAGACTTCAATGTCAATTGGCTTGACGAAGTAGATCAAAGATCATTGTACAATATTATGACAAATGAAAATGGTCTCGAACAGCTTATATCCAGCTTTACAGCAGATAATGGAACGTTGATTGATCATGTATATACAAATTTGATGGAAGAAGAAGTTCAGGCAGGTACTGTTGAAACTTACTTTAGGGATCACGAAGCAATTTGCGCTTTCGTTAAGGTAAGGAAAAGATAAGATGCAAACATAGCGTTGACATGTTACAAGATAAACCATAAGCTATTAAATGGTAAAGAAGTAGGCATAGTATTGACATGGTTAGATCACCCCAGGTCAATATTTATTGGCCTGCCTTAAATTGTCAAAACGGTAAGCATGTTTCATTATTTTTTCATATTCTGTTTTCGTTTTGACCTTTTTTTTTCGGGTTCCGGCAGCATATCTCCAATTTAATCTCATCACGTCAAACCTTGTGTCAAACATTAATTAATCAAAGGTAAAAAATGTCTTTATGGCTAATTCAATATTCATATATTGAATTCTTGCATGTTAAACCTAGTCATGCCTTTGTTTCTCTTTTACATTGTTTTCCATTTCTGTGCAGGTCAGCTACACTCATGAAACTTACCCATCTATCTACAATTATCTCAATGTTGCTTCTTGCTGAAAAAGACCACAGTGAAATTACCGACATTCTCGGCTCTGCCTACTGAGATCTGGTACTCACATACACAATTGTTAACTATTTATTAGAGTCAAAAATGCGAAACAAGTACTAAAGTATTACCTTTCTTGAACAATACAGGATTGAAATATTTTGACACATCAAAAGTCAAAAGCAACAGAATGACTAAGTTGTGGTACCTTATTTGTCAATGGACGTTTATATGGTGTATAAAGGCATTCAATGTTATCTGCTTCTTGCACTGACTAACAGTGATAAGATGTTCGCAATGATTTGTTCAAGCAAGCTGGTGTTCTTAATGAATCTGTAATCTCAGACCATAGTCTCTGGCTAACTAATGGTGGTAAGATAATAGTCAATGAAAATCGCAAATAAGGAGCTGGTGTATTCTTGGCAGGAATCTATGATTTTGGACTACTATTTCCGACGTATTAACAGTGGTAAGATCACTGTCCAATAACTTGCAAACAAGTTGTGTACCCTTACTGCATCCATGATCTGGGATTAATATCTCCGACAAATTAAGAGTAGTAAGATTAATGCCAATGAATTTTGCAAACAAGCTGCGTACTTTTACTGGATCTATGATCTCTTGCTATTATCGCAGGCTAATTATCGGTGATACAAATATTGTCAAGGAACCTATGACTCATTTTCACTTCATACCGGATCCATGCAGGGGCAAATTTAGACTGGTGCTACTGTAGCATATGCTATGGTCAGATTTTCCCCAAACAACATTTTCCCGTTTCGATTGATTTAAGAATGAAATTTTATATTTAGTTTTGTAAATTGCATTTAATTGCTTACATTCAAAGTAGGCGCACTGAAGTTTGTATTTACGGATACTTTAATTTTACTCCAGTTACATTCAAGTCCTGCTTTTTATGCTGCCTGTGTTTGCGGGTTTGATTTCATCGTGAACAATAACAGTACATACTTCAGGAGTACACGGTATACACGGTATAGAAAGCTATCAAGCAATTTTAGCTACGGTCAAAAAAAATCTGACTGTAGCGAAAATTGTGAAATGGTGAGTTCTGATTCGTTAACTTGATCCAACTGTAGCATAATATGGCTATGCTACGGTTTGCTACGGTGGGCTACCACTTTATAAGTTATATGCATAAATTTTCGGCAACTCCAGGCCGATGTATTGTTCATTTTCAACTGTTGTCGTCGAAACGTATTCACTTATACAGCATCTACTGATCCACTCGACAAGCTTTTTTGCATTTTAAATGAAACGATTTCTGAAAAGTTGACAAGGCAAGTAAACTGGAGTACTTCAAAGCTTCTTGTGAGGATGTTATTCTCAGGGTTGCCCAAAAAATATCGGAATGCAAAGTATTTGTGTACGGATTTTTGAATTTGCAGTTTCCGCGTGGCGAACGACAATGCTGTATAAATTTACATTAGCCTGTGAAGTTTGTCTCATGAATAATTGTTAATATGCAAATATTTCTTATGTTATAAAAATAGGTTGGAATAATGATTTATTTGAGTCTGTAATATCTATTCAAGTGCAGCTAATACTAATATTATGTGTCGTTTATACACGTGCAGCCATTGTTTACTACAAATTGTACTAAACGATGAATAAAATGTCAGCAATCATTATGCTTTAAACAAGGTTTTAGCCTTGGTGTTAGCCAAGCATATAACTTTTATTAAGTAAATGTGATTGGCCCTCACATAGCTCGTTCATGCACTGTATATATTTTCAAAGAAATAATTAAGGGTAACCCTACAATGTTATTGTTAAATAATCAACAGTTCTCCAGATGACCTTGCATTTTTTGCATTTGGCTGGTACTGTTACTACATTATTGAAGATAACTTAACGTGGAACATTTGAAACCTTTCACTTCTGGCTGGTGCTGTTACTACATTAAAGATAGGTTAATGTGGAACATCTAGAATCTTTTCTCTTTGTGAATTAAGAACATTCTTATATGCATTGCACCTTGTTGTGCTACTGCTAGTTAATGGTTGTTTACTCTATCAGTAACCCTTGTCAACAATTTGTAACTTGGACATATATTCCTAAGAGTTTCTTCATCATGTTGCCGGTAATATTTGTGAAAACTGATGGCGGAACATTAGGTAAGAATTAGAAACATGTCACATTTTAGTGAGGAATATTTAGCCTTTGTTTATGTTATTATTTGCCTGCAAAGGTAAGATCTTTTTTTAATTTTTATTGAAGATCTTTTTCTATTTTTCTTCATTTTGTTTTCTTCTGCTTTTTATATTTTCTACTTTTTATTCGATTTCTACTTTGATTTTTTAATCATTAATTTAAATATCGACCTCCAGATTGCAGGAAATGGCGTTTACGGCGTTGACATTTCAAAATTTTCCCGGGGGAGGATACCCCTGGACTTCCCTGCAAGGCTCGCGCCTCGCGGTGCTCGGTTCCCGCCTTCGGCGCTCACTGTCCACACGCACATTAACGCTACATGCTTCGGTCAGATTTTTGTCTAGATCCGCCCCTGCCATGGTATTGTTTAAAACGTTCACCTTGTGCCTGTCGTTTTTTCTTGATTACCAAGTTATATTATACGAAACAACAAAACAAACCACGCAATCAACCATTGCATTGACGATTTATGGTATTATTCAAACTCAAGAAGTTTATGACATTGCACTTCTACACAACAATAGAAGCACAAAAGCTGTTGTTGAATATCATACGTGGTAAAAAGCGTGTTGATATCAAAGTGAATTTGTAGCTGATCAATCACGTGAATTTTCATGGAACATCAAAACCTAAAGAATTAGAAAACTTTTAAGATCTTCTTCTACCTTTCCAATCATATTTTATGTTATGTATTCAGAAGTTAACAAGTGCCGCCCTCGTGGAACCTTACTTCTTTCCTTTTTCTTCTCTCAATAATATTCTGTCTTACAAGTCTTACTGCCATTTACACTTGAGCATGATGTGTGAACTATTTCACGCGTTTGCTCATGTTTGACACGCGACGTTTTGCAATTCTGATCCTCTTCCCAATGAAATCAACAAGTCTGAAACATGATATGTAAACAATGATGATGTAAAGAAAACGTTTTGCTACTCTTTCGGCATGTAAATTGGTTTCATACAGCATCTTGTGCACGTTTCATCCTGTTGATCCTGGTGTTGTACAATGAAAACATTTTTTAATTAACTTTAAAAAGTTAACAAGTTTGGGAGAAGCTATATGCCTGGCAAACCTTTATCCAGAGATTTACGAATGCAAGTAATTGAACATATTCTAGAGAAAGGGGGTGACCGTGCATCAGCTCATGTTCCTCTCGCATATGCTGAGTTGTCTAGTAAATCACGGCTATCTCCAAATACAGTAAAAAGTATATGGCGTCAATTTTGCCAGGAGTATAATGTAAATCCCAAACCAACCGGTGGTTTTCGATGGAGTAAACTTGACCAAGACTACCTATGCCTAATAGAAATCTTAAAAATTGAAAAACCTTCCATTTCATACACCAAAGTTATTTGCACGCTCAAGAAGCATGGTGGTATAAATAGGGAAGAAATTAGCATAGCTTCAATATCGAGAGCCCTCACATCTGGTCGGTTACCTTATGGTTCACGATACTCCCATAAAAAATTAACAAAGTTAGTATAGGAGCAATTTACACTGGAGAACATAGTGTATACTCAACTTTTTGATTATTTGAGTGCAAAAGATCCTCAAAAATTGAAGTTCTTTGATGAGGCAGGCATAAACTTTCTTGATGTTGGCAGACAAAATTATGGAAATAGTCTGTTTGGGGCGCGGTGCATCAAGGTGGTGAGGAAAAGTGAGTCCCCCAATATGACACTAAATCTATTGGTTTCACTAAACGGACCTGAATACTACACCTGATCAGGGGCATGACGAATACTGTTCATTTCCTCAAGTTTTTTGAGGAAGCGTCAAATGCTGCCAATGGCCGTATTTATATTAGAAGATGTTTTTAACGTCTGAGACGACTTTAACGTCTGAGACGACAAAGTCGTCTAGTATAAAAACGGTAAATTGAACGGATAAACAAAACATTGAGACGACTTTAACATCTCTTGCTAAGAGCGTCCAAACGACGCACTTAACAGACGTCTTTATCGTCTAAGACGTTAAATTCGTCTGGTATAAATACAAGATGACAAAAATTAGATGCACTTAAAGAGTTTGAGAGACTAAATTTATTCTAAAGGTCTTGATCGGGTCTTGCTTGCAATTTCCTTCATATAAAACTGTGCAGAGAAACTAATTCGCCGTCTTATTCCTTCATCGCGCATTTACATCAGTCGCTCTTATTGCAAGGCGTTTCATTCGTCCAGACATTAAAGACGTCTTCTATTATAAATACAGCCAATGTTGTCACCGGCCGGCCATGTCTAGAAGTAGGAGACATAATTGTGATGGATAATTTATCTTCACATCATTATGAAGGTGGTGTAATCCTGGATGAATGGTTACACCAGATGGGCATTGAATTACTGTACACTCCATCATACTCCCCAGATATGAATCTGGTTGAATTTTGTTTCAGTAAAGCCTGCCGCACACGGGAGCTCTTGGCTGAGCTAACGGCCACGCAAGGTCGTATTTCAGCAGCACGTAAACACCGCAAACGTTGCGGAATGTGCTACGCTTTATACTTGTTACCTCGGGCTTAATTTCAAAATGGCGGCCAATTTAAATCTTCACCGTATGGTATTTCTTTTTATTTTATTGATGCGACGTCGCCGTCGTCGTATGAGAGCCGCATGCCGAACAACATGGAGCAAAACATGGATCCAAAGACGCCCAAAACTTGGCGTATATGCTAGTCTCCTTCGAGAATTGGAGGGTGAAGACCATGAAACATTCAGACAATACCATCGTTTGGACGTCCATTCGTTTAAACAAATATTGAGCATGGTAGAGCCCTTTATTCGAAAGAA
>JAOBYK010446344.1:0-14356 GCA_025434845.1 Phenganax subtilis | reverse complement strand
CGACATATATTTCTAGCCAATCAGCTTGGTAGATTTATTTTCCGCTCGGAAAATTCCGCCTAGTGGAAAACAGGCTTAAAGAACTTGCATTTGGGAAACTTGGGCTCATTTACGATCCTGGCGACTCCCTGACCTGCAACACCTGATGCGTGTGTGGGTCGATTTCCATGGCGTAGTGCAATAGCCGCAAATAGCATTTTGACTTTTTCCTTTTCCACACTTAATCTCACGCTATCAAGAACACTACCTGGCCTACGAAAAGCCTACGAAAATGTAGAACGAGAAGGATTTCACGAGTAGATCACTGTTTAGAACTTTGAATTGTCCCAATTGATTATACTAAAAGAGATGGCGGTGTGTTGATATTAGCAGCATCCTTTGTGCAGATAATTATTATAAACGATAGAAATACTGGAACACTTGGCCTTGAAATAAGATTCTTGTAGTTTTGCATGGTGAAACAACAATATCAGTATTCGTTTGAGGTGTACACCATGTATTTTTATTATTGCAAAGCTTTCGGTCCGTTAGCCCGGACAATTAAAAAGCGCGAGCAAACAGATCACGACAATTGTGATCTATAAGTGACGTAACAATCGTTTCAAGTTAGTTGCACTAATGAAGGTCCGGGCTAACGGACCGAAAGCTTTGGAATAATAAAAATACATGGTGTACACCTCAAACGAATACTAATACTTGGCCTTGAAGTTAGAAAATTTGTCAAGCAAGAAACTAAGAATCTGTAGTTTGATGCTGTTGAGGTAAAATTCGTCAACCGTGGCTACAAACGATTTAGAACCGCAAAATACTCTGGTAAAATCGACAAGCTGCAATCTTTTCAGTCTATTATGGTGGATTGTAACGCGTGAGTTTCATACATCAATAATATGGTTATTGCTAAGCTAGATAACATTTGTGGGGGCGCTGTTGTTTGGCGAAAGGTGGACAGCGCTATCCTTGGCATAGTGTTCATAAAATTGGACAAAAAATGTCGATACTTTCATTTTGATCAATGGTATGGTATAAATAATAGAGACTTAAATCTAGTGATATCAGTCGTAATTTTATGTTACAACGATCAATGGAAAATTTTAAGACGTCTACAAAAAGTCACTACCAATGGATAGCGTTATCCACCTTTCGAACAACCGGCCACTGAAAGGTTAAGTATCGGTAGAAAAGATATTGAACTATAAAAGCCAAAAGAAAAGCTATCTGAAACGCGGTTGGTTTCAAGGCAGCTAGTGCATTGCTGACTCATATTTTCGGTGTGCCACCCGCTAGATCTCACAGAGAAAGAAATTTTTTCCTGACGGTGTCAACTTTTATTTGTTCGTTTCTACGAAGCCTTCAGAAATTTTCGGAAAATTAACAGGTTTTCCTTGGCAATTATAAGGAGCATTGTAATTGTTCAAAAGCTAGTCATGGCTGTTTCTCAGCAAGGCGACTTACGTATGCGTGCGGTCATCAAACGAAATTTGCGGTACAAAGACCAATACGTGATTTGGGAACGCGGCAAAAGTTTTCGATTTTCAATTACATTTAACAGTTAAATCCTGTTCTATATATGTTTGACGTATTCCGAAATAATTTACCAATTTTATAGCTGTATGGTCTGTATATCTTGTAAAATTCCAATTCACTGGCGAATCTATTTCGTTTTGCACACTGAAAATTCACGTCGCGTAGTGGAATCGCGATCTCATTCGATCTGTTTGGGCCTTATATGCTGGTCGTATATACGCGAGTCAATCAACGGACTCGTCAAAAAAGTTGTCAAGGAAAACTTCTTTGTTTGTAGTCAAAGGTCTTAGGATTGAAATGGTCTGAGTTTAGTATTTTATGTCACTTGTTTCGTCTAACATTTCCAAAATATTGAATTCTTGTAAATCTTATATTCGCAAAAAAAATGTATGTTGATAAACTGATTTGACATATTTATTATTGCAAGGTAATGTAAACCTCAAACGATTACTGATTTGACATATTTTACAATTAAATGTAAAATAACCTGGAAGATTGTAAGAGAATAAATAAAATATATCTTAGCATGCTTGTGCTGGGTTAACGTAGCAAGGTGCAGCATAATTTTTAGTGTTTTACATTTCTGTACAGAGAAGAGGAACCTCTCGCTGCATTAGAGCGAAAGCAAGAAACGTTCTTGTTTTTCTAGTGTTGATCTAATTAAGTAGTATCAATCTTGTTGTTTTGCATACCATGTTTGATTCTTTCATCTTCCTTTCAAATTTTTCTTCTCCCTTGATTTTCTTATAAATCTCGTAACCGATATTACTCCCTTAAATCAAATTAACGTCAAAAACTGTATTCATTCCAAAGTAATATGCTTGAAAGACTATTTTTAACCTAATAACATACATAAAAATTTCTCGTTTTCGATTGGTTAAGAGCAGTGCAATTTTTAGGAAATACAGTGCAAAAAAAGAAAGTCAGTGCAAGTTTTCAAAATTTTCTTAAATTTGTTCAAAAAACATTTTAACTGAAAAAATAATTTCAGAAAGTTATTTTTCGTATATGTCCTGTTCACAAAGCATTGTACAGTTACCAAAGAGTTTATCCTTCGCGATGAATTTTTTCATGTATGTTATAAATAAGTAATAGTATGCTTTCTTGTGCAATTTGGAAAACATACACTCGTGGGTTTTCAAAGACTTCTGCTTTGGACTCGTGCAATTTTGATGGTCTTTGAAAAACTCGCTCGTGCATGTTTTCTCCAAATTGCACTCGAAACCATATCGTCTATTCAGTTTGTATTGTTCCTCAAATATTTGACATTTTCCGTGAAGTCATGTTGATAGTTTTGACTTTGGTCAATATTTAAAAAAGACAATGGCATTGGTCAGTAGTATAAAAATACATACAATTCATCTTGCCTCCTAATTTTCGCTTCGTCAGTAAACGATCTGCGAATTAGATTAATAACGCGTAAACAGTACAGTGTCACAAATTTATTCTTGGTAATAATATACTGTATACTAATATAACCCAAAGCTACAGGTGCCTGCATGCCTTGCTTAATTATCAGCCTAAGGCCACGTGTGAAAACGAGCTGGACCATTCAGCGTATGGGATCTTCGTTTTAAAATGTTTTTAATACAAGGTGTATTACAGTAAGGCCCCATTTACACGAGCCCAGTTTGATTTTCAACCTGGGTTGGTGCACCACGGGAGGTTATTTTTTTAAAGTGTTTACATGGACCGCGTTGAAGGCTGTTCTTAACAATCCGGGGTGATGAACGGGTGATATTATTATTCATTATCCAATCACAGTAGCAAATTGCGGCTGCTCCGCAGTTTACACGAGCCCGGGTCAAGCCAACCAGAGTTTGCGTGAGAATTTAAGCAAAATTTTCACGCCTTCACTCCTCGCCAACCCGGGTCAACCCTGGTCTCGAGAAAGGTTACCTGGCCAGGTGTGAGAGAGTTGACCCAGCTATCGTGTAAATGCTAATAGAAGCTTATTAGCAGACGGGTTGACCCAGGTTGGACAGCCAACCCAGGGGGTATTCGAGCGTTGCTTTATTTTTGACCTTCATTCCTGCAGCTGTAAAAGTGCTCATAAAGAACTCGCAGATATAAAATCAAACTAATTCCGTTTAAAAAGCTCAAGATTAAACTTTACACATTTAAATATGTATATTTCGAATCAATCGATTCATCTTCAGCAAATATTTACAAGTAAATCATAACTATAAAACGCCTAAAAGTCGCTTGAATTGAGCATGCGTGAGCAATTCGCGCTTGAACAAACTTTTGGGATAACAGGACGTTTTAGCCACCAAAAAAAGTGAATCAAAAAATGTGACATATCAACAAAACGACGAAGTTTATCTTGGCTTTGTTTCCTGGCCTTAACACTTTCGTTTCCCATACCGCAGTCGATATGACATGTCCTGACTGGGTTTTCAACAATAAGTTTGAGTTAACGGGGTATAATTTACTAAAGAAATATCAAAATTGTTCGAGTTAGGGTGGATTTCGAGTTAAGCGAGTTCCATTTAACCAGGTAAAACTATTATAATGATCAAAAAGTCAAATCCAAGGGACGTTGAGTTGGTTCGAAAAATTTAAACTTGTCTCTTAAACGGCTGATTCTTAATTTCAATGCTTATTACGAAATCTTAGTTGCTGACCAGCTCAGCGTGCAACCAGCTTTTTGATCGAACGTATGTCCAAACGTACAAAAATTGCGCGCTGCAGTGAAATGTAAATAATCTGGAAGCTAAGATGGTGGCCAGTGGTGTGCTTTCTTGTCGGCATAAAACCAGTAAAAAACAAGCGTGTTTTCTGCCTGGTTATTGTTTTCGTTTTCTGCGCGGCTATTGCTTTTGTTTTCTGCGTGGCTATTATTTTGGGAACAATTATCTTTCACCTTTCACATTTTTGCATGAAAATTTTCAGTAGAGCATGTGTAAAACGTTAAAAATCAAAAAGATTGCTTCTTCTCCAAAACACTCGCAGATACCGGCAAAAACATAACTGATGGTTTTTTCTCGAGTTTTTTTCATATCTCATCCTAGTGCTTTACTCAGTGTTCAAGCCCCCTTTTTTTATTCCAGAAGACCATCGTTTAATGTCCTTTACATCCTAATATATTTAGAGTCGTGTAAAGACGAATAATATTGCGCTATTGAAGACAGCACGACATTTTTGTGCATGGGGTTAGGAAGAGTGAGGCGATTGCTCTGTATATAGTTTGTTTAACAGAATAGTTAACAAAACTGATTTATTCCTCTGGTTTATTCCAGAATATCATCGGTTTGTTTTTTTACTTACTTTGCGAAATGTCGACTCAACCCAAAATGCAGACTGAAAAAATGCATTTTTAACACGAAACGATGCCATTTTCTTATACGGATTTCAAAAAGACATCCACGCAGGGGGCCTGGATCATATCTTGGCACAGTCAACAACTCGAGCCCAAAAGCGCACGAAAGTAATTAAAATAGCCCATAGTAGTGTTGTAAAATACTTAACATTAAATATTGCTCAAAACTCTTCGACAAGTCATGAGAAAAATAAAACGAAAGTCACTACCGTAAAGGAGATTTATATCAGATAAAATATCATTCTAACAATAATTTGATTTTCTCGGCGTATACAACGTTTATTTTCAAAGCAAAGTCACTGATAAACATATAATATCGGCCGTTGTTTAAGCCATTTAAACCACTCGCACTTCGTTTTATCAGATATAAACACTCACCTATGCCTCGTGTTTTATATCTGATAAAACACTCCTATACTCGTGTTTTAAGCAGTACATAAACTCTGTTTTACGTTTTGATGTGCTTAAATGTATAATAAAACAATTATTGGATTCTGCTTTTCATCATGCTCCGCCCCATCTAGTAATTGTTTAATGTTAGTCTTTGGCACTTTGTTATACTTGTATGTACGTATTCACAGCCTAATGCATCTTTCATATCTAAAATAGAAGGACAACTCTAGAGATAATTATTCAAGGGCTCATGTAGCCCAATACTCACTTGAATTTTAACTGAAACGAAAAGAATTTGAGAGCATCCAGAGCTTCCTGAAACGCCTTTTACACGCCTCTGTTTTAATGGAATCTCACTTGAGTTGCACTTTTTTTTAAAACCGTAATCAGGTTGTGTTTTTTATGTCGCGGTAAACAGCTTTGACCGTGTCCGTTGGAAGTCTGGCTGCAAAGTAACGATTTTACTTGCCTCTGATCTGTCCCAGTTTCAGGCTACAGCGCTTAAATATGCACTGTAGCGGATCAGATTGAAAGCTACAGAGTATATTCTAAATGCGCAGCCCGTCCGCGCGGGTATAACGGTTGGAATGGAAAGTGGACTTTATACTCTTTGCCTCAACTTTCATGCATCGCACATGAACATTAATCAACTATTCTTCAATTAAGCAATACTTTAAAGCTGTTTTTGAACATGCAAAATTTTTTGATCGAATCGATTTTTCTTTTGTCTTGCGAAAATTTAATTTACGCCCATAACAATAAAATCGCACAATTTAAATTGGTGCATACATGTTTCCAAAAGTAGGAAAATAATGCCTACATGAAGGTAATGAATCATGCTATGTCGTACTAATTATTGAATCTTTTAGCAAAATAATTTTGGAAGACGTTTTCGAGTGAAAAGTGAACGGTGCATAAAGTGAGAGTCTATATTAATAAATAATATTGATAGTTAATATAAAAAAACGATGGTGCCGCAAGTATGAAGAATAAACTCACCAAAGTTTAATATCCAGACACGAAAGTGAAAAAATAAATACAAAATAACCAAATAAGAAACGGTTGAAGAACGTAAAAAACAACTCTAACGAACTTGCATGGTCTCCCTTGTTCGTTCTTGAGCCAAATGAATGATATTGTTGAGATAATAGAATACTTATAGCTATACGCATATTGATAATTTACATGGCTGTATTTTCATTCAAATGATAATAATCGTAATGAGGAGGTATGATGAATTGGTAGCTGTTCATCTAACTGCAAAATGCCGTGAGAATGCTTTCCAGAAGATCGTGATTGCATCATCAGGGTCGCCCAGACAATATTGGGGGCCCGGGGAAAAATTCTTTCTGGGGGCCCATCCTCCCCAAAAAGCCCATGCAAAATAGGTTCTAGAGTATTTTGGGGGCCCCCACAAGCCTGGGGCCCGGGGAAAATTGCCCCCTTTGCCTCCCCCCCCTCTGGACGGCCCTGTGCGTCATATCAATCGTGGTTGGTCGGACTTGTCTTATCATCATGCATTAACTTTTACCAAGAAATCCCCCTTTGTTTCTTTTTTATGTAATTGATAAACACATCTTGCTTTTGTCATAAGAGGATTTAATGTGAAACACGCTTTACACGTGTATGCAACTAGAATGTTTAATAGTTTGTCAAAAAGTTCTCTTCCAGTTTCTTCATAGTTTGTCTTCAATCTTTAGATGGGCAGATTAATTTTTTTTCTTCTTACTCCCTCTTGCTTCATCTGATAGCCTGTTTTGTACTACCAATGAAACTAGATCTCAAAATATGATGACAACAACTTGAAATATTTCGACGCACAGAAAAAAGATTTTTCCTATATATACCGTGTGAATACATTCTGTCAGCACACCATGCAAAATGTTTATTTTTTGTGGAACATTAGCTGTCAATATCCAGTACGATTAATTGTTATCTTTCCGTAAGACCCTTTATATTTTAGTTAAAAGTCGGTCTTTTTCGAGTAACTTTAACTATTAGTGTTTTTAACTTTGCATTATATATGCCTTTCCCTTTTTCATACAAGAACATGTAAAAAACAAAGGCAAAGACATCCAGCGGTAAACAAACATTTTGTGCTAATAATCCCTTAACACTATAAAAGGTGAACTTTTATCTTGTTCTTAGTTGTAGTGATTATAGGCTATTCCAATGCAAACCAAATATGACGTCAGTAGTTGATGCACTAGTTCACAATAGCACGCCACTGCGCATAATCTAAGTTTCACATAAATGCTTTCAGTTTTAGATTTGTGTCAGTCTAGGTCATGGAGTTGTGAGGTACACCAACCTCAATGTTCCCACTCTCAGCGTAATTTAAAGTTAATGCATGCAGCATAGAAAAGTATTTTGTGGCATTATCGTGATCAGTAACAGTATTTTAACGATCCCGTTGCTATGAAGCCCCCAGCCCTCTACAAAAGAACAGCGATCTCGTAAAAATATAGTCAAAACAAATTTTCATAAACAGACACTGTATTATTAAATTACTTAAATGAATTCAATACAAGAAGAGTAAACGCATGTTAAACAGTGGTGATTATATATTCGGTTGAAAGTTTCGGCAAAAGAGATTGAAATCGTCCTTGAAAGAACAACACAATGGTTTTAGTGTCTTTCTTCTGCATTGCATTCATTTGGAACGACAGACGATCCGTGGCGCGTCGTTTGGTTTCTGAACAACGTATGAAAATAGAAAAGATCGATACACTTTTTCCTTGTTTTAAACAGTCTTATTCTACTTGGTCATTTCACCCTATAGGAAATCACGAAAAACAAGAAGAAGCATTCTGAAAAGGTCATTAGTTGATAAGATGTCGAGCATGCCAGTTCACGAATCCATCTCTTTTAAATTCAACAAGTTTAATGAAAAGAATAGTGGGAAGGAGTCTTTTCTTCGTGACGCACTTTAGGTGAAAGAGCAGATGCGTTAAACCTATGTGCCGCTTTAAAGTTAGCAAGAACAAGGAAATAAGATTCTTGTTGTTTTGCATGGCGAAACAACAATATCAGTATTTGTTTGAGGTATACGCCATGTATATTTATTATTGCAAAGCTTTAAACAGTTGCACTGATGAAGGTCCGGGCTAATGGACCGAAAGCTTTGCAATAATAAATATAAATGGTGTATACCTCAAAAAAATACTGATAATAAGGAAATAGTTGAACAGTTTAGACAAATAAAGCTAGTAAAGTCGAATAGATGCGAAAGATCGCCGCGATCATTTTGAAAATTTAACAAGATGAAATACCAAACTATTACCAAAGGATGGACTGCCGTCACGACAGCCACATCAAAGTACAAGGATCACGGGTAACATAACTTCTTTAAAACTTGAGTACACAGTAGTAATTTTTCTTTTGTTAAAAGTCATCATAAGAGAAAATTCAACGAATATATTTCTAACACATTTAAACCACATTCTGAAAATTTCTCGTTCAAGTCTCGTCTGAACCATATTTTCAGAATGTGCATTAATCGTGTTAGAAATAAATTCTTTGAGTAATTTACATTCTTTTGTAACTATTACTTTTTTGGGACTGGGCAGAAAATCAGCATATGCAGCTGCAAAGCACTAAATTTTTTAAATGAAAAGTTAGAGTTTTTGAGAGAATAAAGTTTCATCTGCTGCAGGTATAATACTAATGTACATGAGTGTGATATATTTTGTTAATCTGATAAATTGGATTTTACTTCATGGATGCATCTTCAAAAAACATATACTCAGGTAAATTTGCCGTTAAATGTATATCAAGGCAAATACAGTTGACCTTTCCAACGACCACCTCTCATGCACAGCGGCCATAATTTTTCGTTTCGCGATTCAGTAAATTCCTTGTGCCAAAATCCCTTTAAGGCAGCCACCTCACGAAAACAGCTGCTGCATGAACAGTCACCATGCAATGTACACGTTGTCGAGAGGTTAAGCTGCAACATCAAATGATACCACCCTATTTACCACTCTCACCATTAAGCTGCACGATTCGCAACTGTTTATATGATGGGTTGCTTATACAAATGATGGCCCTCGTTGCATCCAATCGCCCAAAACTGAGTAAACGTTTCCTTACAAATTAGAGTACGCCTCCTTTGTTAATTTGTTAATTTCAAGCGATTTAAACGCTGAACAATGTGGCAACAGACGTGACTATGTGTTAAATGAAGTTATCGCATGACACACCCCCATTTCATTGTTCCAAGAGACGTGTTAAATCTCATATTCAACTCATTAGCGTGATAACGACTTATCACCACTAGTTATCACTAGTTATCACACTATTGAGTAGAATATGAGATTTAACTCGTCTCTTGGAGCAATGAAATGTGGTTGTTTCATGCGATAAAATGGTTACCCTCGTGGCTGTTAAGCAGCACTCGCGATGATAAATCCCATATCACACTCGTGACCATGATTTAACCAATACTTATTTTCATGTGTTGACGTGTCTTACCTTTAATCTATTCATTACCTTCCAACTGCGCCTTTGTCATTGAAAAGAGTAATTTTGTAGGTGCATGGTTGATTTAGTAATGCATAAATTGAATTTATCTGACTGTTTGATATATCAATGTTTGAAGGAATGTTATAATTAGACAGTAAACAACGACAACGAAATCCTATTTAAAAGAAGGCGAATTTATCATCATCTAAAACGGTAGGGACAAGGAACAGGTTATCGCGTGCTTTACTATGGTATTTATCATTACTTACTTGTGTATAATTATAGCAAGTGATTACCAAATAGGTCGAGTATAACCAAAGCCATTTATTCTAACAGATCTGAAGTGACAATGGCGCTACGACTAGAGTTACAACTGACTTGTCCGTACGTTCAATATGTTCAGTTACTTAAACCTGTTTCGCACATCTAATTCCCGTCATCTGACTTGCCCTTGTACGTTAATCGGTATAACTATATGTTTTGAAGAATATTTGAAGTTTTAACCAGACCTTAACCTAGAACAATTTTATCAAACTAATATTTTGAACTTGAATGGACAGGAATTTACAGTAAGTTTGAGACATTGCGAATGGCATAGAACGCAACGGCAAAACTTGATTTCAAATATAAAACAACCAAAATTGTTGTTGGTAGGTTTTCCTTGAATTAAAGACGCGTTCAATCAGGCGACGTTTTCGCAATTTTTCGTGTTGAAGTATGTGACAGAGTAAAAAATTAGCGCATGTACTTGTCCTACTAGCTTTGCCGTTGTACTCGTCGGTTAACCAATTAAGAGGCAAAAACTAGCTGCAAAACGGGGTATATTTAAGACATTTCACGTTAATGACGGCTAAACCAAGCCTATAAAATTACTTATATACAATGCAATACGTCAATACTCTACAATAGTTTAATGACAATTTCTCTGCTGGAGCTTTTATGTGGCCTTCAATAGTATATATAGTGCCTAATTAAAAGTAATTAGGCACTGGTTGTATGATATACGTATGCCACTTTCAATTTTTCTTTCTATCTCAGGTTTTCATTTCACAAAATGGTCGATTTAGAAGGCCTTGTTGGCTTAACATTTTGGGTTGTGAGTGTTGTGAATGACATTGCAAATGTTGAGATCAACAGCCATCGAGTAGTAAACAACGAACATTGTTTCAATGGCGTTATTTCCACAGCATGTACAGAACACATTACTGACGGTTGGCAAATGCATCTAAAGTCGTCGCAAATATTGACTGCTTTAAACTTAACCTATGCCAGTGTTGCAAAAAACGATTCACTATCGTTTGCCTTTGTTCTGGAGAACTTGCCGGAGAATACCCAATGCCTTGAAGGAGAAAACATTCAAGTAGAGTTTTCTGCATGTACACCTCAAGATGTCACGTTACAAATAATGGTGCAGTTTTTTACGAGTAAAAACCTATGTCCAGAATTAAATGCACCAAAGCAACGCGATTCCATTCAAGTTCCAGTAACATTGTTGCAAAACGACGACTTCGGGTTTCGAGCATTGTTGAGGGTCACATTACCTGTAACGATACAAGGCAACTGGACTATACACTTGGCAACATCGACTGGGCTGTCTCAACTGAACGCTGCGGGTGTCAATAGCTTCCCAAGTAAAGGTTATATATTCACTATTACTAATCAGCTTTGGGAAGAAACGTTAATAGCCGAAGTGACATATGCTTTGGAGATAAGTGGTATAAAAGCAGCATTTGGAATTACAGATCTCTGTGTTTCAGCGGTGATTGCATGGGAGAAGGATATGGAAGTAGATTCTACAACAATTGCAACGCAAACAACACCATCTAAACCAACAGCATTCAGCACAACAGTAGTTGGTGAAATCATCTTGAAACACGAATGCGGCGATGTGATAGTTTCAACCGAGTACAATTACTTGGAAACGAAGGTGACCACACTTGTGGAGTGGGAGCAAGGTTTTGCCGGGCAAATAACATTTACGACAACACTTCGAGTTCGAGACGGTTGGCAAGTTGTTTTAGTGATGGACAAAGAAATCTCCTTACTCAATGTCCACATCGTTACGACAACTCCAAGCAGTGGCAAAAGATTTACCTTACGTAACAGAGACTTTAACAAAGAGTTAGAGTCAGGCTCAAACATAACCATCGACTTCGAAGCAACTAAAGCAAATGAAAACGACAAAGTACCTTGCATGAGAGCTGTTTTCTTGTGGGCTGTCGAGAAGCCATGTCCAAAGATAGATCGTTCAAATAGCAGCAACTTCATTAATGCGACAGTAAATATTACCAACCAATGGAATGAAGGTCTATCTGGAGAAATATCTTTAGTGGTTCCAGCTGAAGTACAAAATGGTTGGAAGATAAAAGTTTTGTTTGATGTTCCTCTCAAATTCACAGTCTATGGGGTAATCAGCAGCCCGTTAACTTATGGTACTCTTTTCACACTGACAAACGAATTTTATAATGAAAAGCCAGAAAAAGGAACAACTTTAGTCGTTGCTTTTACTGCGATAAAGCAGGATATTGAGTCGACCGTACTCTGTGCTGATGCTATATTTTTGTGGTAGAGTATAGCCCACCAGTAAGCAATTGTTATCCAACGGCAAGTATCATGCGTTTGAACAGCGAAATTAGCAAAGACAGTCTTTTCCGAGTTACTTAATACACAGTAGTGATAGAACACTTACATGGCATATCTTGCCTAATAACATACATGAAAAAATTTTCTCGATTCTGATTGGTTAAGAGCAGTGCAATTTTTAGGAAATACAGTGCAAAAAAAAAGAAATTCAGTGCAATTTTTCAAAATCTTTTTAAATTTGTTCAAAAAACATTTTCAACTGAAAAAAAAATCAGTTCAGAAAATTATTTTTCGTGCATGTCCTTTTTGAAAGGCATTGTAGTTACCAGAGAGTTTATCCTCCCAGGAGAATTTTTTATTTTATATTATTAATAAGTAATAGTATGCCTTCTCGTGCAATTTGGAAAAACATACACTCGTGAGTTTTTCAAAGACTTCAAATTGCACGAGTCCAAGCACTCACTCTGCATGTTTTTTTTCTAAATTGCACTGGAAACCATACTATTACCTATACAAACTGCATGGTAACTTTGTAAATTTATCGATCGTGATCAACATTTGAAAACTCGTACTATTTTCGAGGAAAAGGCAAAAACACAACTGATTTGCAATCTTCATTTTCCCGGAAACCTATAACCAGCTTACAAATCTATGAAACTGAAGTTTGTACACATTAACATAAATTCAATTCATTATTTAAATACTTTAAAGACCCTTCCTAAATGATAAGAAGTACATGGAGATATGATCGACTAATAATTTCTTTCCCAATAACTAAGCGTCAAATGTTCCAATTGTTGAAAATGATCGTCACTCTATCTTTACGAAAGTTCAACCATGCATATAATAAAAACTAGGCTTAATTGTGGAAATAGTTCAAGCACTTTCATGGTTTTATCAGTTATATTTATGGACGCATGCTTCCTAGCATGCGCACAAGTAATGTGCTATTTATTGTATAAATTGTAAAAGATTAATCATTGATATGAAAGTGACATTTGTCATTTAGTTCATTTGGTTGCCCTACGATCATTAATCGCACATGTGTGTTATATATAAATGATTGGGCATGACGCATGTGCATGCATATCACACATATATAGACTATGCTATGTACTATATTTATTTCAACAGAACTTCTAAGTTTTAAATTGTCAATAAAAGGGATTTGCCTGTTTAATTAGCATGTAATAAAAAATGCACATTCATCTACAGAATAGACGACTTTTATTTGTCAACTAAATTAATGAAGTATTATTGAAATGTCTGCATTGTGGTGCTCTTCGCTTCCAATGGGATTGCATGTAGCCGTGCGGCTACTTTCCTTAATATTTTGCCGCTTCAATGTGACGTAACAGTGTTTGAACATGTATTTGGATTTGGCATATTCATTTTATACAATATACTTTGCACTGACAAGAAGTTAGCAGTCAGTCAACTCGATTCATGATGGCAAGTGATACAGCCGAGCATTTTTCATTTGTTTTTACGTGCGTTAGAAACGCAAATAGCTTGAAAACGACATAAACAGCAACTGAGCAAGTGCATAGCAGTAGAAATAAAGTTTCGATCGCGGATTGTATTTCTCACTTCTACTTCTTCCGCCATTAGTGCAGGGAAGTATCTAATGTTTTGCTGATATTTCGCCGAGAAGCACGTGTTCGATGGCAATTTTAGTGAAAACAGAGGCACGTGCATATGGAGCTGTTAACATTTTAATAGAAATGTGCACGAGAAATACCTGCATATACCCCCGGAAAGTTTACACTATGACTGTATGACTGCATGACTGTATGAGTGACTGACTATATGCCTGACTCATGTGAATTTTCGCCACTCATCACAATACTGAAAATGGTTAAATTTAAGCCCTGGTTTAATGGTAGTGCAGCTTTGAACAACGGCCCCACTTGTTTTCAGTGCACTGTGTACTGCCATATTTCAAACATTTGCTCAAGAAGACTTCAATTAAGCCAGGCGAGATTTGTAGAACAATATTTCCAAAGTTGTTTGAAGACCTTCTATTAGAGAAAGAGATACAGACCATCACATGCCAATGTATGCATTATT
>JAOBYK010446233.1:0-11527 GCA_025434845.1 Phenganax subtilis | reverse complement strand
CGACGGTATTTTTTCTTCACCTGCAGCCAGGGCCAGTTTCAAGGCAGATCATCTAGGAAGACCAGCTTGTCCTGGCAGGGGCGCTGGCAGCGTTCAAGTCAAATGGTTTCCACTCTTTTACGCAACTGTTGGCGGAACTCAACCGGTGCCTGTTTCTTTTTCTTGAGCTTCTTCCGCTTGGGCGCCTCCTTGTCGTCGTTGTCCTGGGGTGGTGCTTGGCCGTCAAAAAGCGATTGACTCCAGTGGTTTTGGGTGTTTGGCCAGGCCTGAGGGGCCTGAGCGGCCTGCGTCACAGCGCTGCCTTTTCCAGGTCCAGTCGCAGACTCCTAACAAATCACCAAAACTAGCGCTGACTTAAGACAGGCTCAACTCAGAATTCAATTCTGTGCGTTGAGAGGACTTTGATCCAGCCTTGCGTTTCTCCTTTTTCGCAGATTTATCTTTCTTCTTCTTGTCGTTGTCATTGTCCTTGCCAGCGGCGCCTGATGGGTTGGCAATGGTCTCCACCAAAGCCTGCCGGGAATGTCAATCCACCCAGAAATAAAACATTTCATTAATTGTGTTCGCTGCTACGTTTTCATCAGAAAACCTGGCCTGCTGGAATCTTTCCTGCAGAGCATCAAATTGCTTGACCTTTTTCTCAATGATGGAGTTCTTCGCGCGCAAAGTCTCCTCGAGGGCGCCCTTCTCATTTTGCAACTCCCAAAGCTCCTTGCTCTTCTTGTCAATCTCCCGCTTTTGCCCCTCCAAGATCGTTTTGAAGGAGGCGCGCTCTTTGTCCAATTTTGCCTGGACGTTGGCAAGCTCTTTCTCCAACGACTCCTTCTGCTCCATGGCCTCTGAGTTCTCTCGGACCACCTCTTTCAAGTCTTTTATCTTGCCCAGAAGCCGTGTGATGACCTCCTCTTTCTTTAAAAGCAATCCCTTCCAATGGTGGTTCAGCTTATCCTCCAATTGGGCCATCATCTCCACGTTCTTCTCGTCCTTTGCCGCAAGCTGCCGCTGCGTTGTATCCAGCAGGGAATTGCTATATCGCGAATAGTAATTCGCTGAGGCCTGGGCTTCTTGAAGTTGACCTTCCAGTTGTGTCACTGTGGCCTGGGCTTTTTGAAGTTGACCTTCCTGTTGTTTCACTGTGGCCTGGGCTTCTTCAAGTTCCCTTTCTAGTCGTGCCATCTTGCCCTCTCGTCGTAGTTGGGCTGCATCATGGCGGTGGCCTCCACCGGATTTGCTGGACTGGCCCCACCAGTGCCAGTCCGCCCAGTTGTCATCGTTCCACGACTGGTCGTCCTGGGCAGGTTCCCAGGAGCTCATGGCGGCGGTGCAGCTGCGAAGGCTGAACCTGGCTTGAGCCTCCGCCTTCCTGTCAAAGGGAAGAAAGCACTCTTTCTCTGTCACTGGCACTTCTCAGCGCGTTCAAAAACAACATCAAACCTGACTCAAAGTCTATGTCTACTGTGTCACACATTGCTGGCACTTCTCAGCGCCATCTCAGTTCAAAAACAACATCAAAAACCAGAAAGCCTAAGTCTACTGAGGTCTGCGCCGGTCAGGGCCAAAGAGTTGGTTGATGTTGTCTTCGTGTGTGTCGCAAAAGCAGGCCTGAGTTCCAAGGCAGGATTCCATGCAACTCCAATGAAAAATGCACTGCACTCTTCCAGCGCAGAACCACAGCGCCTAACATTTTCACTCCAGGTTCCCTTATTTTCCTTCAGATAAATCCAATGCCTCCGCATTTCCAGCCAACACCCCATGGCTTCTGATGCTGAAGGCTGGCTAACTCTTTACAAATTGACCCCCATTGGGCTATCAGCAAAACCCTGCTGCTCTGGTGGCAGGAGGTGGGCGAAAGACTTTCTCACCACAGGGCTCTTCTTGGGGAGGTCGGCGTTCCCTCCCGCCTTCTGGCCCCGCGCCGGCTTCTGCTTAGGCTTGGAGGAGGAAGCTTTCGCTGCCTTTTCAGGCGATCTTTTTGTTTTTTTCCCCCTTGCCTTGGGAGAAGCTAACTTCTGTGTCCCAGTTCTTGGCTGCTTCGCCTTCTCTGGTTTCTTTTTGGTTTTTTCAGCGCTGCCCATGGCTAAGCTTGCAAACCGTTCTTCGAACTGCTCCTTCATATCGTCCATCGCTTTCTGCAGCTGGTGCAAGCACTGCTCCACATCGAGAATCATGCGGAACATCTCGCGGTGGGCGGTGCTCTCAAAGTCCATCATGGCTTCAGCTAGGCTAGCAGGAGTGATACTGCAAACTGCTGCAGCGGGCAACAATTCAAAGCCACTCTCGTCAGCGGTACTCATCTATCAAACTGAAGAAGGTTTGCTTTAAATCTGACCTCCACCTTCAAATGATAGAGCCTGGCACTATAATTGACAAAACCTAAAGCTTTCCCACTTTTAACAGCGGGCTATTGAAATTTGAAAGCCAGGGCCCCAACATCCATGAGGGCTATTCTTGCAAAGATTCGCCTGAGCAAGCCACAGCGCATTAAATGTGGCTTGACCCGGCATCTTTTGCATGAGTCGTCATTTGAGACTCAGGCATTGACGCGTGGTCTTGCTAGGCAGGGCCATATGCAACGCCATGCCCCACCCAGTTTGCAGGTAGAATTTGCATTTGATGACATTTTATGACCTTTTTTTTCCCTGCATTACATCTTCTTAACTTTGTTGGAGGATTTTGTAACTTGAGTCTGCTGGAGCGTTCATGTGGCTAGTTGCTTCATGGCACTCTTGCAGCGCCAACTATATTTGGTCTTAAACAGCTGTGGTCTGCAGCACATTTTTCAATGCCAACCTGGCTTGGACATTGACAAACTTGGGTTCATTGGTGTTGAAATTATCATGTGAAAAACACTGACCACTCCAATCCTTCAAAATTTTAAGCGGCGCTATCTCAGTATTCATATTATTACTAAGAACTTTTTCTAATTTAAAATACAGGACAGCACTCCAATCCTTCAATCCCGCTTAACAGCTAGTAAGACAAGGTCAAGGCCACGTCTTCGTTTGCCAGTCAGTTACAGTCCACCTACAAGGACCTCTCCAGAGTGGATCTGGATCTCCCGGAAGGACTTCTTGTCGGTCTAGGTTATGCAGCCACCAGCCCGGACAGCCCGCTCGACTTCAGACAGGCGCAAAATGCGGCCGAGAGATCGGGAGTCGCAAGCCCGCACCGCTGGAGTTTAATGTTGCCAACGAGCGCAAGGGTTGCCCAAGAAGTGTATGAGCCGTTAATAGGAATTCAGTATCCCATGTTGTGCAGCCGAATGGGAGACACCTGGCAAATAGGTACCACCTCCATTCGAGAGGATCACCTGATTGCCTCAGGCCTAAGATTTGTCCACTGGTGCCATGCTTCGCCCAATGTGCATGCAAGGCATAACCCAAGAAATGACCCTACTGTGCGAGTGTATCAACATCTCGAAGACCAACTCACCAAAGGCGCTTACGTCTCGTCTTAGCTGCTCTGACGCGCTTGACCAAGGCGGAAATTGCCAGCCTGAGAGAAGGGCCCCACCTGCCTGGTGGAACGGTCTTGCATGCCCTCGTCTATGGTTACGCAGTTGCTACGCTGTGCTTAGAGTTAAGAGGGAGAGAGAGAGGAGTGTGCGTGTGGCACGCTGTGCACACGTGTGCAAGAACATAAAATCAAGTTACCAAGATTATGCAACCAGACATCGAAAGTCAAAACTAAAAGTGAAACTGCAGTGAACGAACCTGAGCAAATCAAGCGCACTCTTTTTTCTCCAAAAGGTGGTGGGTCTCAATCCTCCACGAAAGTTGCAGGCCCTACGAACGAATGCAACGAAAGAGTGCTGTCTCCTGCAGTAATGTGGTCGCCAGGAGATTGTGCACCCCCTACGAAGCGCATGGCGACCAGGCCGGTCACCACGGTGTCTTGTCAGCCCTCTTCCGTTTCATGCCCGCCACCCGAAGTGCTTGAGACCGAGCAATGGTGCGCTGAGACTCACGCGCCCGGTCAAACTCTGCTTTGGACTTGTAAAGTGCTTGAATGATTTGAACAGGAAGGTCCGCATAACTAATGGTGATACGCTTCGATAAATCGACTTGATCGAAAACCGAATTGGTGATGTCATCTGCAATCGTGTTCTCTTCCCTGGGGCGCCACTTCAGCCTCACGGCCACTCGTGCCCTGGACAGCACGGAAGACAATTGCATATTTATTAACATTAGGGGGAACTTGGTGGTGGAACGCTTCACAGAAAGGCACTCGTTGCTCCTATTATCAGTCCCTGCTGCCAAGCAAAGCTCTAACGACTTCCTAGAGTTTGCCACTCCTGTCCAACCAAATGCGACTAACGCAGCCAGTGTCGCCAGGAGCTCTGCTGACGTCGAGGCCCACTGGGCCCCCTTTCCAGGACGAAATAAGTAGGGCGCACTAGATTCGTCTAAACAAATCTGGACCAACGACCCGAGGAAACTTCCCAACCCCCGAGGACAACCTGGTCGTCCGTGCACTTTGCATCCGTCCGGAATTGTTCACCTGTGAAAACCTTTGGCCTCCTGGCGGAAACCATGTAGGACTCAACCGAAAACTCGGACAGCAAATACTTAAGGGTGAGAATTACAACCTCCGGGAGCTTAGCAACTGTGCTGGCAGAAGTGGCTGCCGACCAAGCGAAGAGGGGTGCTAGGTGAGGCTTCAGCCAAACCAGAAGCTGAGCCACGAATCCCAGTCTGCCAAGAAACTCGGCGAAGTCACGAGTCACAACCACGAACCGCTTTTCCTCCGCAGACCTAATCCACTTGGTGAGCCACTCACCCCGACGGACCGAGATGCCTACCTCGTTCAAGTCATAACGCATTTGGTAACCTACGAACTCTGAAGCAAAGCCACCTCGAAACTTGTGATAAGCAAAAGGGGTTCCAACGAGTTCGAAAGCGAGGACCCAAACCCAGAGGTGCAAGAACTTCGAAGCCCCCGTGAAAGCACCATGTAAGTCGTCGACATACACTAAGTGGAGAAACCAAGCAGCGCCCATCACATGGCCGACGAAGCGACCCACAAGCGCAAACAATTTCGACCACCAGTATGGTGCACTAGAGATTCCAAAGGTACCTACCTTATTCACCCAGACCGTGGAAGAGTTCGAATCAGCTTTGCATGCCATGTACGGCCAATCCATCTTACGAATCTTGACCAGTCTGTGTGCGGACTTTATGTCAGCCGAAACGCAGAAAGGTGCCTCGCGAGTCTCAACAGACTCCCTCACCACTGAAGCCACCTCAGGTGGGCCGGGGCACTGGATCTGGTCTCTGTACACGATGCGGTTGTTGACCTGCACCGAATGAGTCCCATCGTGTAGTGGTCTGATCGACCCATCAGGCTTGGTTATGGCAGCCATCGATGCAATCCGAATGCGTTCTTCACCGAACTCCTCCTTCAAGACTGAGTACCGTGTGGGGTACATGCGCCCCGCCAGTTCCTCCTCTCGAAACTTCGACTCCAATTCGGCAGTAGACAGCTGAGCCGAAGGATAGTTCGATGCAACTGGGTTGAAATCGGAATCATCAAGCTTTCTGCGCTTAACTTTCTCCGGAAACACCTGCGGCGACCGAGGCAAGGGTGCATCAACACCTAGTGGGACTCCCGTGGCAAAACAATCTTCAGCGTCGACGAGCCAACCAACATCCGGATCCTCGAAAACAGTGAGCCACTGTGCCATGCCCCGTAGTAAAAACGGCTGACCACTATCAATCACCAAAGCATCAGCAGGATCTCGCAGGAGTCCTGCCCACTGAGTTCGCAAGCTTTCCAAAGGTTCGCCGACGAATGGTGAGGCCTGAAACTTGCCAGTCACTAATGCAAAGGCCGCGGACCTAACATCCGGTATGCACTGCCGCACGGTGTCAGCAAGAAGAGAAAAGGTCTCAAATGCCAAACGTTTCATTGCCACAGAGCGCCTTACACCCCTTGCAGCCGGAGGCCATCTTGTGGGTGAACAAAGCCCAAATCCATCTATGAAGTCACGCTCAAACGTGTCCCACTCGACCCTGATCGGGTGACCAGAGTTCAAACAGGATACCATGTCGAAAGCTTCAACTTCATCTGCTTGTGTCAAAGGACGAATGCTCTCAACTGAAGGCTCGCGTACGGGCTCATCCGAAGTCAAATCAACAATGGGTTTTTGAGTTTGGTTGACCGTGGAAAAGTTCGGGCAAGGAGGACCACCCTCAGTCGTGCCCAGGTCTTTGCCCTCTATACTGTTGCCAGCCTCCGGCAACAGGTCCCAAGAATTCGATGGCCAAGGCTCAGTGGCCATCGAATTGTTTAGGGGTTCAGTTGCCGTGTCGCCAGTTTCGCCGCCCCCTCCGAAGGATGCGACAGCAACGAAAATGGCCTCAGCAATGAACTGACACATGTCAGGTGGATAGGCCGCGCTGGGGCCGGTCTTCCATTGATTGTGCTGCTTTCCTACGAGTTTGCTCTCATGAACATGTCCACAAGACTTTGGGAGCGGCCCCAAGTAGCGAAAGCTGGAATCGAATTGAGGAAAACCGGGATGACAACGCAGATCATTCAGCACAAAATTAGTCATTAATCTGGTGGGTTTGGAGGTGGGGGCTCCAAACTTACATTGGTGAACCGCACAAGTGAAACCACCGCACCAAGCGAATAAGTTGTGGACTTCATCCCACTGCCAAATTGTGCCTGGCACCTCATCATGCACCTTACCTAAATCTTCTGGATGTTCAAGCAAAAACCAACCACCGTGTTGAACGGCGACGGAACATGCGTCGAGACATTTCAAAACGAATTCGTTTGCTTCATTGACAATGGCCTGATTCAGGCCAGATAGCCATGGAAACCCTTTAGGCCATGTACGACTCCTCAGGGGTCGTGGCCCCGGATGCAAACGCCACTGGAAGCGAGCGCGTGAAAAAGTGTTGCAAGGAGGGGAGACAATCAAAAAACCATCTGCCCTTCCGTAACCGTGCGGTGATCTGGTCCCACAAATCGTTGCTACGCAAGTCGTGTGTCTCAGACCTTTCGATATCGAATTCGATCAACCGTAAAGCGATTCGGCCGTCTGAGTGCATTTTGTTTAAACAAGAGCCCACATCAGCCTGGCGCTTCTTCCCAGCAAATAAATACATGACTTTGACCTCGGGCCGAAAGGGTAGAGGCAAAGCGTGCGGATCAGCCCCCCTGCTGGGGGGAGGAGCCCCGTCCTCCTGTCACGAATGCCCCAACTCCTTGTGCTTCACAGCGGGGTGATCCCCGTAACAACCCTTCACACGGCACTGATGTACCCTATTGCACTTGCCATCACAACTGCCTGAATTGAATGCAAAGCACAGGTCACGGCCGTCTGGCGTCCTCCAAGCCAACTGAAGGCCCTGAAGTTCTTTACGGACCTCACCCTTGCTACCTTTCCCACCTTTGTCACCTTTCCCCCCTTTCCAAGACTTGCCTTTGCCCTTCCAATCACCTTTGAAGTCGCCAAAACCCTTGTAAGATGAACGCTGGAATTTGTTTGGCGGGGGCCTCTCAACGGACATCGCAGCTCGAAGTGCAACCGGTGTGGTGAAGTACGTCTCCTTCAGGTCAGCATCTTTGATCACAGAACCAAGGGCCTCGGCCAATGTGTAGCCTTCACGAATGACAAGTTTGAAAGCTTCTTTGCGCAACTTGTGTTCATATGCCAAAATGATACTCCAATCAGGCTTCACTTTCTGCACTCCCTCACCCTGGAGCGAAGGCACCTGGATATTGTAAACACGATCCCCTAGGATAAAGTCAACAAAACGGTTGAAGGGATCAGGTGTCAAACCATGCAGCCAAGCCTTAGCCCTGTACCTGGCAGCCATGCACAACTAAGCATTCATCTCAACACGCATGACACGACGATACTCCTCAGTGTTCGATGGCAGCTTTGCTTTCGTTCTTGTCCGTGTAATGCGAATATGGCCGGAACTGTCGAGGCCTGACTGCATGCCCGATGTCGTCGAGTCCTTCTTGCTAGTCACCTCATCTAATGGTGCGGCGATGGGTTCGTTTGACTCCGTTTCCTCTGCCTTGACCGAAAGGTAATCAGCGGAAGGAGATTCAGCTTCCTGCAAAATGCCGTACACCTGTTCAACTGCTTTCAACATTGCTTGACGCTCGTGCACCTGCAGTGCACGGGGTTGGCCAAGCACCTTTGCCTCAGCTCGGATCTCGACCTCCTTCGCGATGTACTCCTGGGCCACCTCCCAAGAAGAAACCACTGAGGCCGATTGTGCACGACCTTCCGGGGTGTCCTGAGGAATTGCAAAGTCGTGCAAACAAGCCCTTCGAACCTCAGCCCTGGTGTCACCTAAGGCGCGGAACTTCCTCAAGCTCCCATAATGGCGTGCGATCGCCACTTGATGTTCCAGCTCCACACCAGAATCCGCCAAAACGAATTGAAGATCAGAATCCATGTTGTCTGCAACAAACTGCTTCTGAGCTGGCTCATCCATTGCGTCAAAACGCGTGGCGGTCCAAACCCTGTGCCACAATTGCCTAAACAATCTTTGGGGTTTCCCTGACCAACACTCGTGCAGGCCCAAACGGCCAAAGAAAGGTCACCAGAACCAAAGAAGTAAGCGCTGAAGCTTCCATCTAAAGGGCCTCAGAAAGAAGCAAACACTCTGGGGGGACGCAAACCCCTAAAGAAGAAGACGTCACCCCCCCATGAACACTTCACACCAACTTCAAAGCTCTCTTGACAACGGCCTGAGCCCTGGGTTGTCTGAGGCGTCTGAACGCATGGAATCTCACACCTGTGAACTGTGAACGAAATCCTCCAAATTCAGATCTCAAACAATGCAAACGAGAGCAAAGCAGCGAAGTGTGAAAACCCTTCACAAAGGACAACGAGAAATTCAAATAGAAAGAAAGCACAACGCATTTCTCACTCCATGAAACACTCAAGCAGGTTGCACCTTTAGCGCACCCACCTAGTCTTCAGGCTCCTGGCCAGTGGAGCTCGAAGAGGCCGTGGAGCTCGACTCCTCCGGAGTCTCTTTTCCACTCTCCAAGAGCATCTTCTTCCTGCAAGCACGACAGATCGAATCGAAATCCTCAGCAGTCAACGCATTAAACATTCTCACTTCCATGCAATTGGATGGCTTCACAAAGCACCCGACGAGATGAAGCCTTCGGTGGCCTGCCCTCCGAGAAACCGTGATGAAATACTTCGAAGACTCAGCGACTGCCTCACGCTCTGAGCCAACGGCCATAGCCGATCGAGCCTTTTCTTCAAGAAGCACGATGTCTGTATCATCCTCCACATCCGGAATAACCTGCGAGCCCTCATCCCTGATTGTGAGCACAGGGTACACTGAGCCCAAGCAGTTCTTGCCCGAAACCGAGTTCATGATTGTATGTCTTCTTCGAATGCGATTGGGATTAGCACCTGCGGACTCTGCTGATCTGCAAAGGTTATCGATGGCCTCATCTTCAAAATACTCCTCATCCCTGCCTTCAACAATGGATCGATTGACAGCTCGTTGAATCCGAAACACCACCTGGCGTGCTGTCCTCACATACTCCTCTGAAGAGGTCATCCCAATGCTCCACCTCCCGAGATATGCCCTCATGTCTTTGCTAAAGCCCAAACACGCGGCAACAGAAGTCAAGAAATTCCTAGGGCTGTGACCCGAGAAGTGGCTTTCCAGACCATCTGGCAGCAGGAGTTGTCCCGGTGAGAGCTCCCAACGCGCATTGCGGTGAACAGGAACTCGAAGTGTGCTCAGCAGTTTCCTAATAAGCGAGGCCAAATCAGAAGGTGTGACAAACTTCCTGCAAACTCCATCCCAGTCTCTCGTCGGCTCCATCACTAAGAAATCCCGACGATAGGAAAACAAGTCCGATTCCCAAATATCAAACCCGCTTTGCAACCAATCTACTCCAGTGAGGGACAAAGTTCTGAGCACATGTGCCATCACCTCCTTTTGGGGTTTGTCCGGACCCGTTGTCTTCGTCTTTCCCAGCAACAGCTTCAAGCCAGACCTCAGGAGGAGTGAACGATGTGGCAAAATGGCCTGAACATCGTCGCAGCGCAATGCAGCCCAAATCATAACAAGCACGACCCACGCCAATGCTCGGGTGAAAATGGGTTCTCCATCGTTCTCCACTGTGAGTTCCAACGAAACAATCATTGCAACTGTATACATCTCAGCCGGACGCCGTGGAGGGCTGTCAGCAGCAAGTTCTGCGGTCCAAGACTTGACATGCCCTAGCCACAGTGGATCCTTGGACAACTGCAAGTCCTCCGGGACCCTGCCCAAAACCTCGATGAGATTCAAAGCGATGCTGAAAGATTCGGGAACAGTTTTGCCACACCCTTCATCAACTCTAAACTGCATATAATCAATGATGTCCTTGCACGAAGTTGGAAACAATCGACTGCGGTGTAGCTCAAGCCAAGTTTGGAAAGGTTTCCAACTCTTGTAACGGTTCTTGAGTGTATTCGCACGACGCGCAGCAAACAAATGCAGCCAGCCTGAATCCGGATCATCAAGAACGTTGACCAGCTGTGTCACTGGAAGATTTGCCAATTTGATGACATTCGCTAGCAAGATCGAATACTTCCTCCTCTCTGAATCAAATGCCTTTGCACGAACATCATGAGGCTCCTCTTTGTATTTTCGTTGTTTCTTTTTCGTAGCAAGCTCCAAAACGACAACAGCACTTGACTGCGTGATCGAACGAAATGACTCTCTCAAATCAACACTGCCATGCCTATGAGTCGGTAGGAAATACATGCTATCCGAAACAACATTTAAGCGCATACGCTTCAAGGCCAGGGCTGAATCCGACTGCCACCTCAAGAGCTCGGCAACCGAGTTCCTAAGCTCCTCCTCAACCATGTCAGGGAACATGTCTGCCAAGAAACTCTGACACTCATCGTGGTCATCAAAAGCAGCTTGCAAAAGAAGAGGGGTCCGAAAATATCTCTGAATAGTTCCAAGAACAACAGGATCAAGATTGGGCCAAAACCTGTCCATGGCACCGAACGCCGCCCGTCCTAACGGGACCCAGTGGAACCCCCCATCCCCGCGTCCAACCCGTGTTGGATTGCAACGCGCCCCGGCCTATCTGAAAATTCAGCCAGAGCTGCACGGATGTGGATCACAGTCCCGTGTTCTCAAGTACAGTCATCACTGTAAGTGCCATGTGCAAATTCAAGAATGAAATGCAAGACTGCAAATTTTTGGCCAATCAAATTTTTTCAAAAAGGGTTTTTATCGAAAGGTGGTGCACTGCAAATTCGGCGCAGAGAAGAATGCAACACACGATCAAAACCTGAACGAAGTCAAATTGCATCGGCCACAGCCACAGCCAGCAAGGCAAACCCGAAGAGACCCCCACCCCCCCACCCAAAAACTCCAAGCGCCGCATAGACCCCAGGGCAAGCCCAGTGGAGCAAAGGCATCGAACGACTGTTCCTCGGCGTTATCGGGGCCTAACGAACTGTCAGGAGCATCCAAGACCTCTCCGCGCGAAGCAGCGGTTCCGGTCTGGAGCTCTGCTTCGGCTT
>JAOBYK010446122.1:0-14361 GCA_025434845.1 Phenganax subtilis | reverse complement strand
AAAACCCGATCAAGAATATCAATCAGTCCAGCCGACAGGAGATGTCTCGGAAGCAGTGCCTAGCCGTGATTCGAGTGTAAACCATGGTCCTCTTTTTAGGAGTTTACCTAGCGGATTGCAAAGTCAACTAAAACGCATGCATGTGAACCTCGGTCACCCCAATGGGGAGCAGTTTGCCAGAGCCCTTGCGGACCATGGCTGGGCGCCCTCCGTGCAGCAAGCTGTTCGCGATATGGCCTGTGACACCTGTCATGAGTTGTCTCAACCAAAGATCGCCCGACCAGGACACCTCCACGAGGCAAGAGACTTCAACGATCTGGTACAATTTGACAATGGTGAATGGACTGACCCAAATGGCAAAAGATACTCCTTTTTTCATTTCGTCGACACAGCCTCAAACTTCCATGTTGCCGTTCCGTACATCACCAAAACGACCGAGGGTCTGATCCAATGCTTTCAGAATGCCTGGTTGTCTTGGGCGGGACCACCAAAAGCATTGATGTTTGACAGTGCCACGGAAGCCAACAGCGAAGGTTTTGCGCAGTTTTTGCAAGAACATGACATCAAAAGCCATGTCATACCGACCGATGCCCACTGGCAGCTGGGAAGAGTGGAGCGACATGGAGCCATCCTCCAGAACATGTTGAATAAAATGTATGTTGACCGACCGTTCACTACTCAAAAAGAGTTTGAGTCTGTTCTCGTGCAAATCTGCAATGCCAAAAATTCCATGTCCCGAGTCAAAGGATATACCCCTGAAATACTGGTTCTAGGAAAGAGTCGTCGCCTTCCCGGAAGCGTGACAGATGACAGTGAGACCGGCTCAAATGTCACCGCTCTCCAGACTGAAGCGGCACAGTTCCGGAGTCAGCTAGAGATCCGAGAGGCCGCTCGCAGAGCGTTCGTTCGAGCAGACAACTGCAGTGAGTTGCGACGTGCCCTGCATGGTCGTTCTCGACCTAACCGATGCATCCATCAAGTCGGAGATTGGGTCGTGTATTGGAAAAACAGCCGATGGCAAGGACCTGCCAAGGTTTTGATGACAGACACGCCCAACATTCTATGGCTAAGTCACCTGACCAGACTCATTCGATGCGCTCCAGAACATGTCAGGGTCCTGTCCAATAGGGAATTCGGTGACCTAAAGTCTCAAGATTTTAGTGAAAAAGACGATCTTAGACCAGGTACGGGGGTTTTCCAGTATCATCAACTGACAGAATGACCTCTAAATCCCACTCTGAGCTCAAGTTCATCTGGGACAAACACGCATGGGGGTGAAAACACAGTGGTAACAAACGCACCAACTACTGTCATTCCTGCTATTGACACGAATCTTGAAGATGCCGGTATGCCAGATCATGCAGGACTCCCTCAGAGTGTACACTCGGAACTGCAGCCTGATGCCGAGCCAGAAAATGCCACGAGTACACCCACACATCCGATGAGTGTGGGTACACCAGAAGGAACAGTGGATCCTTGTTCAGTTCCACTGCCGGTGGAAGAAGATGATGAGCTGGTGGCCCAGGATCAGACAAATGATTTCTGGGAAATTCGTGAACATTGCCTCATCCGTCATCATGTCAGACCGAGGCTTCAATTGTTTGTGCCATCCGATTGCTTCCGATGTCCATGGCCTGTCAAAGATCTAGGAACCCGAATCACCCAAGGTAAGTACCGAGATGGCAATGCTCTAGATCTAAAGGACCAGTGGTTCAATAATATCGAAGCACATCGAAGCATGCCAGAAATCTGGACCGGGAAAGCGATCTTCCTCAAAGACTCCAGAACGCTGCCAGAAGATCATCCTGCACACACGGTGACTGAACAAGCCTGTTTCTCGGAAGTCGCCGACAACCAACAATGTCTTTCGGTAGAAATCATCCTCAGCGCAGAAGAACTCCAACAATGTTGCGCTAAACAGTATGCTGACAGCCTCCCAAGCCAAAAGACAAAAAGTTGAAGTAAAAATGCGCGACTTGAAAGGAATTGAACTTCAAGAAATGCTTGATGCCAAAGGAAAGGAAGTTGATCAGTGGTTAGCCACAGAAACCGTGAGACGCATTTCCAGAAATAGGATTCCGGAAGAACAAATCCTCCGCACCCGATGGGTGTTGACATGGAAGCCATTGGATGCACATGAGCAAGCAGCCACTGGTCGAGAAAGAAAGGCCAAGGCTAGGCTAGTAATACTCGGTTTTGAAGACCCTGCCATTGAAACATTAGAGCGGGATGCGCCGACTTTAGGCAGAGACAGTAGATCTTTGATCCTACAAGTATTGGCAAGTGCTCAGTGGGAATTGAACTCGTTTGATATCAAAACAGCCTTTTTGCGTGGCAGTCGTCAAGACAACCGAGTGCTCGGAATCGAGCCGCCTCCAGAAATGCGAGCCAAGATGAAGCTACGGGAGCATGAAGTGTGTGAACTGCTGAAATCTGCCTACGGCTTGATCAATGCTCCGATTCTGTGGTACCATGAGCTAAAAGGGTCACTCCTATCCCTGGGCTTCCAGATGTCCCCCATGGACCCCTGTGTGTTCGTTCTTCCTAGGAAAAATGATCACAATGGTTCACAAAGTCAAGAACTAGGAATCCATGGTATTCTTGGAATACATGTAGACGATGGACTTGGAGGGGGGGATCCGGTGTTTCATGCACAGTTGAAAAAGCTTGAAGCTAAATATCCTTTCGGAAGCCATCGTAAAAGGGATATGACCTTCACGGGACTTCACATCAAGCAAGAAGCAAACCATGAGATTTTTGTTGATCAAAAAGAGTATATTCAAGACATACCCAGCATCCAAGTCAACCGCGAACGGAGAGCCGACTTGAAGTCGCCCGTCACTCCAAATGAACTTCAAGCTCTTCGAGGTTTGATAGGGAGTTTACAATATGCAGCCTCCAATACACGACCAGACTTATCGTGTAAACTCAGCCTCTTGCAAGCTCGAATCCCAGTCGCCACAGTGCAAGACCTAATGACTGGAAATAAGATACTCCATGAGGCAAACAGGTATGCTGATACTTTCGTAAGATATAGACCCATTCCCATATCGCAAATCCGATTCGTCTCGTTTTCTGATGCAGCTTTTGCTTCTAGAGAGAAGGCTCATTCCCAGAAAGGATGCCTGATTCTCACGACCAATGAACAGATTGATCAGGACACTGCTGCACCAACCAGCCCTTTGGCCTGGTACTCTAAGAAGATTTCGAGAGTTGTTGGCAGCACACTTGCTTCCGAGACATATGCTTTGTCTGGAGCTCTTGACCTTTTGAGCTGGACACGCCTTCATTGGGCATGGATGGTGGCGCCAACGCTAAGGTGGCAACAACCCAACCAAACTTTGGCTGAACTGCCTAAGGCATATGCCATAGTGGATTGCAAATCATTATACGACCTTTTACAGAAAACATCAATCCCACAATGTTCAGAGTATCGTACAATGCTCGAGGCCCTTATCATCAAAGATAGGCTCACAGAGGGAGTGATTGTTAAGTGGGTTCACTCAGCAGCTCAGCTTGCCGATGCTTTGACTAAAGATATGGACACGACAGCCTTAAGGATCTTTTTGGATAAGGGAGTTTGCAGAGTGCACGACATCGATGTCATCCTTCGTCAAAGAGCGGATAAGAAAATCCGCAATCAATGGATTGCCGAAGCTTCTCAGTCTTGAAAGAATAGAGAAAGAGATTTTTTTAGGAGTGTGAATTCTGGCCAAATCGTCCATGTACCTTGCTCAGAAGGTGCCGCCACTCGCTCGGGCCCAAGTCAGGGGGCTTTCGGGTACGCCAGGAGGCATCGCCATGTCTTGGTAGCGTGGGCGCTACTCGGTGAGGACACCGACCGGTTCATCCAGGAAAACAAGCGCCGGGGAGCGCGAGAGTGAGTTTGGAAGGGATTGGGCGGTGAGGACACCGCAGTCTGCTACCAGTGTGGATCCATTTGGATGCCACACATATCATATAAATATATTTATAAGTATAAGTATTAAGTATGGTCATATTGGAGAGGAATTTGGATCCTGGTGCTCCTAAATTCTTTGCAGAACATGAATGAATGCGGCAAAAGCAGTACAGTGCAGTCAGTATTTAGTACATAGTACATAGTCATGAGTCATGGTCAGTAAACCTCAAGTTGTACTGTAAGTTAGTTATTGTCTATCAGTGACTATTATTGCTATGACTATGGCTCTGACTATTGACTATTGCCAATTGCTGTTACTAGCTATGGACCATGGACTATTCCGTTATGCGACTATATGCCGGCATTCCTTTTGCTACCGATTGCTACCTTAATATCTACCGACCAAATCCGCCTACCGCCTATCAGTCATATACAGCCCATTTGTTTGCTGTCCTGATCCTCATTCATGCAACTTCAGAAGCCGGTTGGAACTTCCTGGACGCAGATTCCGGTACCATTTCCCTGAATGAAAAACCATAAGCAGTAAGCAGACTGTCAGACTATCAGACTATCAAATTCCGAACCACCATGACTCATGACCATAACTCATAACCATAACTGCTGCGCATCCTCAACACTGTAGTGAAGTCAAGTTAGTACTTTCTCCTTGGAACACCTTCGGAACCCGGATTTGAACACCGATCTGAAAAAGCCAGGCGACCATCCTTGAGCATCGATGCCAAAGCATGAACGTACTTGGTGGCCAAACTCATGCCAGGACTCAATTTGCATACCCCACACTCCATGTGGCAGGTTGCATGGTGACATGTGGAGGTATCCAGCTCATCAAGTTCACATGGCAATTCTGTTGCCAACTTTGCAAAGTCATTCCACTGACAGTGGATCGAATCCCGGTCTGTAAGCAAGTCAATGTCATCCAAGCTCATGCAACCATCTGGAGTGCAAATGCCATCAAACTCCCTCCAAGCGCTTGACTCCCTATAACCAATGTAGGTCGTCATCAAGCGTTGTCGCGAAACCGCCTTCAAAGCATTCTTGCACAGCCTCCCAGCAGCTGAAGCCTCGACCAAAGCTGTGCTACTTGAAGCAGGATCAACAGTGGCAGCCTTTGCAGCCTTCGATGGAAGCGGGCAACTGGCCGCCTCTTCTCGTAGAGCTTGCTCTTCTTGAGCTTTGTGATGAAACTGTGCCTTTTTTGCATCCGTCATGGATGCCCACTGTTGACTGCATATTTTCTGCATCCGCTTCCACTCAGAAGGGTGGCGCTGGTTGCCACTCATGAACTCCCTTTGGAAGACATTCCATCCTCAGCCCCGAAAAAGAGACAATGGATACCATTCCATGGACCATAGTATAGTTATAAAGTTATAGTGAATAATTTGATGATGACATGATACTGTATAGCCACCGTATAGCCACCGTATAGACCGTATAGTCGTATACCGTCTATCTGAATCATATTATATTTATTATATTATATTCTATAGTGATATGTAATTTGATGAGATGTGACAATCATATGATCATATGACACCGGCTGTCAGACTGCTATATGCAGGCAATAGCCTGAGATCACTACAAAAACTGGGGCGAGAGTGGCCCACAATTAATCATGATAGTATCAATGATAGTCCTCAGTCCCGAAGGTTTACAGCGGCTTGGCTGGCTTTACCTTTTTGGTTGCTGTAAAAAGTTGTAAAGTTGTAACTGTACCGATGCAGGATGCTGGAAAACTGATAGTTGCTTTTTGCTGATGGCTACTGGCTACATGCATCCACGATCCCTAATTATGATTTATGTTAGTTAGAGGCTTTCTCAAAAGAATGGGAGACAATGCAAAAAGATAAAGTTGAAGTGAAACAAGAAAACCAAACCCTCTTTCTTCCTGGATGCAGCAGGCTTGGAGCTCGGAAGCAATTCCCACACGTTTAGCGTTTATCCGTTTATCCGTTTATCAATTCATGTCTACTACTGCTACTGTCTGAGTCTACCTTGTGTTGAAACTCTGAGAGCTTTTATTCCAATGTCCCATGAGTCCCATGCACTAATGATTCACCCACCCCAAAAGGCTCCAGTTTGCCAAGTCGCCACAGATTTTTCGAGGGACCATGCCCGGCGCTTTGGTATGACCAAATGCGAGCAACCTGTCCATTCTCTCAAAGCATAAGGTCCGACTTACGTCCTTTGGTTGGTTCTGCTGCCTTCCAGTGCTTTGGAATTCTTTGCTGTATTGATTCCGGCTCTCTCGGCCATAGAGATATTGCCTGCGCCCGACTGCTGCATCGCCTATTTGGCTCCACAGCCAGCTTTGATAAGCTCCGTAGGATCTGGTGATTTGGGCGAACAGCAAGCGTTCACAGGCGATGGGGTCGCTGGGTTTGCAACCCCGCCACCTGTGTAGCAGATTTTGCGTGTAGCCATGCAAGCATTCAACGGGGTCGCGGCTGATTGGAGTGTAACATCGGATATCATCCAGCATATGCTGAATACTCAACACCTTCGATTTCACCAGCGGGCTGTCCCAATCACTTCCTGGTGCAATGAAATGGAGAATTGGATGGCTGAACTCCAAATCGCAACATGTTTTGCATGCTTGGGCATGCTTCTGCGTCCGGAAGTATTCCTCCAGAAACTCTTTGTGCTCCATGCCGCAAAGGTTGAACAAGATGAACGGGTATGACTCCATTGGCAAGGAAAATCGCCTCCAGGAATCAGTTATAGCTTGCAAAGCCAAACTGAAGGTAGTAGAGGCCACGCTGGGTATCCTCAAAAGTGGAAAATTCCCGAGCACCACTATGTAATCTGAGATCAGTTCTGTGCCAAACTTTCCGGACACAAAGTCCCGAAAGATTTCTCGCGACCTGACAGTTCGTGGTGGGCAAAAGTGAAATTTCCACGTAGTCTGTAGTCTTAGTTCCATTCCATCGTTCCCATTCATATTCATATCGTCATCCGTAATCATTCATGATTCATGATCCAATCTAATCGAATCATATGTGTCATCGTCGGCCACCGTTGATTTGTATGCCAGTCATGAACCCCATCTGGCCCTGAGCTAAATTGTGGCCCTGCCCCTTACATACTGGTCAATAGTCCAAAGTCCAAACTCCAAACTCAAAACCGCTAGCCCTGAGTGGCAAGTCAGCAAGTTAATGCGGCCACGCCACTTGGATTTGAGAGATTCACGCTCATGTTTGGCAACATCCGGCAGGCGTGGTATGTTGACAATGGCACTTGTCTTGCTGAGCAAGGTTCTCATTTTCTTCATGTTTGGCTCGACTAATGCTTCAGTGGCAATGATCTTGGAGACCATATTCACGTCCTGGAACGATGCAAATGTGAGACGTTTCCTCTTCCTGTTCACTTCTGCGTGTGACAGCTCGCGGAACCCCATGAGTTCTTCAATCAAATCTTTCCACTCCGTCTCATTTGCGCAGTCATCAGGTGCCATGTCTACACCTTCTGCTTGAAGGAGAGCCTCCATCTCACTGACATGTTGGTCTTGGTTACCTGTAGCTGCAGCTGTGCGATCCTGGTTTGACATCCTGGAAAGGATCCTGGGAAGAAGATTCCACAAGGAGCACGCTTCCTCAGCAGCATGTGACATGGCCCTGCACTTCAAACTCAAAGAGCAGCTGAACTAAGAACGGTTTCTGGCTTGCATTCACCGGTCCCTAAACTACAGCCCGGCCCCTTCCCAAGATTATTGGATCAAGTTCAAGTTCTAAAGTTTCACAATTGCCAGGCAAACCAAGTGTCCTTCAAATACTGCAATGCCTCGGAGGCATGAAGCCACCGGTACAGCAGTGGCACTGCAAATCCACTCCCAAAGAGCAGTACCAGGTTCTTGCAGATCACAAGAAGCGCTTGTCTTGCCTTTGCTTCATGCCCCGAACCGGTGCAACAAACACCCGTGCAGTAGTGGACTATCGTGTGACCAATGATGTCTCCATTGGCGATAGCTCTGAGTGCCCTGTGTTGCTTCAATCTTGCCGAGCGTTTCCACCTCCTAGAATTTTCAATGTCTGCAGGAAGCATCTCCTCCCACTGTTGTGTCCATTCTGCAGTTTGAGGCGGCAATTGTATGACCGGAGTGTAGCTGAAGGACTCTGTCACTATCAGTAGTAGCGTCGAACGAAACTGTGCCCGGAAAGAGTGCACTTCGAAAAGGTGCGCCAACCTGACCACACTGCTCCAAAAACTGGGAAATCCGGTTAGCAGCGGTTTCCTCATCAAGCTCAGTTGATGGATCTGACACTGCATGCCCAGGAACGGGCGTATTCCCACTTCATGTCCTTCTCTTGTGCGCCGACGGTGTACAGCGGTTCGAATTTGCTTAAACATCGCTAAGTTTGTTTTATTAAGCGAGTCATAGCAGACACAGATTGTCTGGAGTTGCACAGACTTGAGAACATTCTGTGGAATGCCCAGCCCTCTGAATCTGCTTGGTGTGCAGCCCAAGAAGCTGAATAGGCGAGTGGCAAACTCCGTAGCGAGGGTACCCGTATCTGCTTTCGGAAGACAAACCATAGGTGTGTGTATCTTGAAATGCTTGTGCCGAATCTCACTCCGACTCTCAGAGTCATTGCCTCCACCACCGTCACCATCATAGTCATAGTCATAGTTCACAACCATGTTTTGAACATGGTTCATCACTGACACTACTCTGGACTTCGTGGATCCTGAGCCTGAACCTGGAATTTGGCTGGCCAACTTCATGTTGGTATCATCAATAATGGAGGTCAGCAAGATATGGTTGACGCGAGGCTTGCTTGTGAAGAAAGAGACAATTGTGCATGCCCATTTTTTCAGGTAGCTGATCAGTAGCCGCAAGCGTTGAAACCAGTGACTCGTGTTCAGTCCCTTGTCGTTTAATGAGCTGTCAGCTTTGATCAATTGTCGGTAAGACTCAGCTGGATGACTTGGAAGTTTTAAGCAAGCTTGTTGGGATAGCTTCCGTTGCGCCTTCTTGAACACAGCTGCTTCACGAGCCTTCATAGTTCTTTGACGCATCCTCAGCTTGACATCCTGCTTTGAGACTGAGTCAGTGTCATGGTCGGACTCGGAATCTGACTTGGGCTCGACATCCCTATCACTGTCACTGTTGCTATCGTCGCTATCGCTGTTGTGAGGAGACTCTCTGGACCTTGGTGCATCTGATTCTCCAGATTGTGAAGAACTGCTGATCAATCCGCGCTGCGGAAGTGTTCTAGCTTCCTCGCCTGATGCGCCAGTGGAGCCAGACTTGCACCGTCTGCTGCTACCGCTGTCACTGCTGGTGTCCAAGGCCAAAGGCATGGCCCGGGATGGCCCATGGAGTTGAACTAAAGTTCAAGTTGAAACCCTGGAAAGAAAGAACTCCACGAAATCAACATGTTAGTCTGAAGTAGTCTGAAGCCTAGTCAAGTCCAGTTACAATTCCAGTCCAGCAGTAGAAACAGCTTACATTGAGACTGCCATAAGAATGAACGAACTAGCACTTGCAGACCGGATCCACCTGCACCAAATCAGTTCAGTACCCCTTTCTGAGACAACAAGTTTTGGAAGCCAAGGCCAAACCATAGACTATATAGACTGTATAGAATCAGCCATGTTTGGATTCCTGGATGGACATTAGGACGTTGGATACTGGTTTGAACATGTTTGAACCACGAGTTGCAGAGTGCCATGCCGCATGCCATGATATCCCTTGAAGGCTTGGCTTCACACGACTCAAGAAAACAACTTGAAAGTCTACTGGCTAGCAACTGTCAAAAAGATGCATCCAAACTCGACAGTCTATTTGGACATGTGACTCATGTGACTCGTTGTTGGCACTGGAACTTGCGCCCGGTGATCCGACCTTGTAGGCAGCAAATTCTCCTTCCAGTGGTGGATCGAACTCTTTCAAGATACCAGCCACCTCAGTGACGTAGTATTCACAGCGCTCAAAAGAATTAGACGTTTAGACGGTAGACGGTAGACGGACGAGTAATTTCTGAGCTTTCACGGAAGACAGTACAGTAGTAGTGTCGTGTGTTCAGATTGGTCGCTCTGGAACTTGACTGACCTTGACCTTGACCTTGAAGTTCAAAGTTAAAATGTGAACCACCGGAGAATGATAGAAAGACTGACAGACATGACACGCTGTCAGTCATGACATGCAGTCAGTCGGTATAGATTCGTGAGCCATCGTACTGATCTGAGAACATGTGAACTAACATTGTGACACATGTGTCACGTGTCACATGTGTGTAAACAAATTGGTCACCGCCAAGCCGCAACCAAACTTTCAAAACATCACATCACGCGGTCATGCTAACCAACTGACTGACCGACATGGAAATACAGTACATTGCTGCCCAAGCTCTTCTTCAACCACAAAAGTCTTTGGGTTGCGTGATCGGATGCTTCTCAAGCAGCTCTTGACGACTGGAGCTCCCTTCCTAAGATATTCGTGTCGCTTGCAAGTGTCTTGAGGACTTGTTGAACTTGAAATCGGAATCACGGAAACGGAATGTGTGTGTGGGTGTGTGAGAGAAAATGAATGAATATGAGTAACACGGGACTTCTGCAATTCTCAGATGGTTCACATGATCTACAGCCTGGCCTGATCTAGTGATTTGTCTCGTGAATAGTTTCACATGGGTGCTGCAAAGTCTCGCTTCGAACGGATTGTATGTTTCCGTGACTCTTGACCTCTTCCTGGTGTTCTTGTTTAAGGAGCTGAACAAAGGGCAGGGGATACCAACCACGCCCAGGTCCATTTCATCGTCGCTCTCGCTATCATCCTACGTTGTTCACTGTCAAGGTCTTGACAACAAAAAAAGTTGACCTGGGCAGACTCATAGCCGGAAGACACAAACATTCAAACAACCTGTTGCCTCCTTGTGACTCAAATTCTGACCTCGTATTTGATTGTAAAAGGCGCCTGTAAAACGACCATTTCAGACTACAGACTCCAGACTATAATCTTGTACGGTCCGGTATGGTATTGAGTATGGAACAGTTTTAGTAGAAAGTCATTGTCTAGAAATAGTCTGTATATAGTTACTAGACTATCAGTATCATACTACAGTCACTACCTGTGGCTCTACCGCAACCAGGCTCTCACTGTTTCTATTTTTACTTTCGCTGTTTCGTGCTGCGTGTGACATGAGTGGCCCAATTTACGCTTCAACTTCAGTGCCATCATCATAGCCAATTGGCACTAGGCGAATGACACTGGGCACATTCTTCCGACTGATAGTTGTGTTGTACGGAATATATGTTTTATGAAGTTTTAGTTTTATGTTAAAAAACTATATTGTTTTTCTTTCTAAGCTGCACGATGGCCTGTCAAGGGCCCTCTTCATGTGTTCCCAGCATTTTGTGTTTCTGTCCCCGCTGCTGTGTGACATGCCTATGATTAGACATGATTAGAAAGTTACACGCAGAGCCACAGTAGTGAACTAGTTTTCTAGTTTTCATTCACCCCATCGCCTGCCTCAGTTACACCTGGCATTTGCAGCACCATTGACTTCGCCACAACCCTTGCCAAAGCACGTCGTGATCTGTTTCACATACATAGCAGTGTCGAGCCCCCTTGCCGCGTTCGTTGATGTCCCGAAAGAAATGCCGCCCTTGGCAGGACTGCTCAGGACTGTGAGTACGATAGGACATGACCTTTCGTGAGGATGACTCAATGACAAACCATCAGGACTCAGGACCATGAAAAAAAAGCAAAAATTTAACAACGCGCAAACGCAAACAACTTGGAAGACTTGGAAAAAGTGCCACTGGCAATGCAGTTGCTGAGTAACCAGTAGCAGTAGTATTATATATATATGCATCATACACCGTGCACTGTCAATTCAAAATATACGGCTGCAACACGCCGTAAATGAACAACTGGGCAGCTTTGTTTCGGGGCAAAGTTGGCACGGTAAAATCTGGCAAGGCTCAGTCACCATTCAATAAGCAAAATGAACGCGATTTTGCGCAGATTTCCGATGAAGACTTGAGGTCGAAGACGAGGCCAGTTTTGTTGAAACATCTCAAAACTGAACCTCAATCTTTGCCTCTCCCTGTACCTTTGCAATGAACTATCTCCATATGCTGCATGCCTGACATGACATCATGACATGACTCGTGACTTCTGACTTCCAACTATTTGATACCCACTTTGCAAGGCCAAGTTGCCAGATATATGCTGTCGTCCCCAGCCCTTCGCATTCACCAAACACCTTCAGCCTGGACGGCGTTCCAGGCGGCAACAAAAGCACAAATCGAAACAAAGTGTGGCTGCAACCGCTCTTTTGAGAGCCTATGAGAGCCTCTGGTCAAATGCAGGCGGGCAACTTCGCTCCAGGTGCAAAGTGCGACTTCTGAACTCCAGCCAGTTTCAAGTACCTGAACCGGACCGTACCCGTTATCCAGTGGACCAAGAAAAGCAGTTCAATGACCTCTGACTCACCGACCCTTGTGGAATCTTGTGGACCACTTAGGGCATCTATAGGGTGTGTAATCCAACAATGATCCAATGCAGTCCTGTACCCAAAATTGTTTGAATCACTCTTTTCGTCAACATGGCAACTGCCATCTCTTTCCCATGCTATGTGGATGTGTAGCTTTTGCGGCCATGTCGCGCAGGAAACCATTCGTGGGGGAAGATGCTGAAATCGGATGAGTCGATGTCAGGATCTCCTGAATCCTTGGACGGCCAACCCCAACCCACTTGCTTAGCCTCCCCGAAAATAACAACGAAACAACACATAGAGATGAGAGGCCGGGATGACACAAACCTGAACTACAACAAGTCACATTCGCCATCCAGAAATATTGGGTCTGTGTCCTGCTACAAAGAAAGGTGAGATGTGGCAAAGTCAATGGAAGGGAGATGAATTTGCAACTTGGGTTCCCATGTACTAAACCAGCCGCCACTGCTTGGAGATGCTCCCCCAGATGACGAGCTCGTTGTTGTAGGCGAGGAACAATCACTTTCCTGTCAGTCAGCGGCAGTTGCTTTGGCAATGTGTTGCTTCCATGTAATACTTGAGGCCAAACTCAAGCTCTTACTGGCTGCACATATATAAATACACATTGGTCACATCGTGCTCTCCATTACACTTTGGTGTGCACTTCGAGCTCCGAGCTCCTTCCAAACTATTTTAAAAAATCATAGCCAAGCTACACCCCCACTGCTGCACAAGCGTGAGGTATGGCGCTTCAAGGATCGGCCCAGCATTGCGAGTGCAGGAACAACACAGCGATGCAATGCTACACATTACGAGACCGACTATGTGACTATATACAATGCAATATAAATATGTATATATAGATATATATTATATAACTATATATAAAATTACAAATACCACATCGGTCCAATCATCCTTTGTCAGGCAAATGACTGTTTGAGCCAATCATCTTCCCAGGGCCACCACAGCTCCCCAAACAGCGCCTCCAACATACCCTCCAACATACCCAGTGCCTGTATGGCAGAAAGGGCCTTTAAAGAGGCCAAAGTCGGATTTAAGACATAATCATAGATATGCGTGACCAAAATGTCATTCTTTGCTTGAGCATCTAAAGTCCTGCCCGGAAAGAAATATGCGCTTACCAGCAAAACTTCACATGAGCCTAAGAAGCAAAGGCACGACGTAAACCGACATGACTGGTGAAGAATAGTTGTATCACCAATCCGTGATCGTCTCGATGGTGCTCGAGTGAAAATGGCTGTACCTAAGGCTTCTCCCCTCCTGGAAGGCTTCCCATCCCGCAAAGCCGAAACTTTTACTTTATCATCCACTGGGTGACCCCAGTAAATGGAATATGAAGTATCTTGAAAGGATTGAAATACCTCTTGTTGGATTAGTGCTGTAGCTGAAGTCTCGGCAAGACATAGAATGTCCGATTGCAAGGACAGCAGCAGATTTTTCCGGTTTGCGAGCGCTGTAGGGTTGACTAAGCAAAGGTCTATGAAGCTCTCAGGCCCTGGATGTTTTGCTTCGCCTACCCGAACTGCCGTCCACCAATTAAAGTCTTTACATAAGATTGGAACCAAGAGGAATTGGTGTACGAAATGGAATTGAATTTCATCAAATTCTGAGACTAGTTGTACATGTTGGTCAATGTGTTGAAAGGCCCGCGTGGCCAAACCACGTCCTGCCTTGAGCTCCGACGTCTCGACCCTTGCATCGATGTAGCGTAAAGCTGAATTAGATGATCTACACCCTTGCTGGTAGGACATGGGAATCGCAAATTCATCATTCATGTTTCGGGAAACATCTATCCGAAAATGGAAAGGGATTCCAACAAGGATGTATTTCAAAGTGAAACACTCTACCACAAATGCAGGAAGTCACTTCTGACTCTCATCCCCCATGTCTTCGTCGCTCTTTGTTGGACTAGGGGGATTCTGTCGTTTCGGCTGCCTTCCCTGCATGAGAATGAAGTTCTTCAACTGATCAACGGCATTT
>JAOBYK010446011.1:0-14367 GCA_025434845.1 Phenganax subtilis | reverse complement strand
TTGTTTTGTAAAATACATGTAACCTTAAAGAGTGACAGTTAAATTTACACTATATGCAATAAAATTTGGCAAACATTTTAATGCTATCAAAAAAAGTTGAAGTAAACACGAAAATTACGAAACGTCCGCGCGATTTTTGCTGTTTTTTCTGAGTTTTTGAAAGTTTGAGATGCACTGTTTCAACCTCCAAAATAGTATAGTTCGGTGTTAAATACACTTATTTTCAAAGTTTCATAAAAAATGACCCATTAGCCAAAGAAAATATAGCGTTTTTATGGTGTAAACACATAGAGCCAAGACAAAAATATATGGTTGTTTCCGGGGGGAGACGACAAAATGCTAGTGATCAGGCTGGCTTCATCCAATCATAGGCATTTTCTTATGGAGTTATCGTTCCAGTTGATATTACAGTTCACTGGTTCAACTCAACTAACTCAACCCAGTCAACTCAAGAGTCTGCAACCAATTAGAACTCGTGACCATAACACAAGGATATCTGGATTGACCGCGAGTTGGGGTCCGAGAATCGAGATTGACGCCGAGAAAGCTCATCAGCTACCTTATAACTTCATGAGCCGTCAGTTTGTCTTCACTCTCTTTGTGGTTGCCCAACTGACTAAAGTTGACCTTCCCTGTCACTAGTCAAACTGATGTAATTGTTCACTTTTTGAAATAAATGGATTTCATAGAATAACCGTAATGAACGCAGACATGATAAGCAACGCAAATACAGAGTTGAACGACACTTTCGCTAACACAATGTGAAATTCAGCTACTTAAGTTACAATTGCGCATAGCTAGTGCGAGTGATTATTACAATTGAAAAATACAATATATCTGTAATTCTGCATATGTATGAGTCTACTTAGATAAAAAATCTCCCAATGAACAGCGTAAGGTCTGAAACACCATTATATTTAAATACTTCTTCAAGTACGCTAATTGGAAATGAATCCTGTTTTGTGATAGATTAGTCATTTTACAATCACTGTATTCATTCCAGTCATACTGTACATTTTCGAACGTGATAATTAAAAGTTGTTTTGTTCTAAAATTAATATTTAAAAGTTCAACCGAAGCACGAAAACATTCAAACACACTCCATGAAATACGCACAGTACATGACGAGCATTAGGGCCCATGAAACTTTTCACCTTTATCGTTGTTCACACAACTTTTCCATAACTTATATCAAGTTCTTGATTTCCATAGAAAAAGCACAATGTTCCAACTAATACTCTAATTAACCATTACAGAAGTTTCAAATACCCTTTAGATATCTCCATCATTTTGAGATGCGTAAGTTGTAACCATACACATAGTCTGCAGTCTCTCTGAGCTAGCTTCTTTACGATATCCATTACAATAAACACATACATAAATAACCGGTTCAGCTGGTAAGTAATATAAGTCCATAAATATATGAAGTGCATCCCATTCTTTACAGCACAAACACGCTGTCAAAATTGTCCAACATCTCATTAATATAACCATAGCTCTCCTAAACATTACTTAAGTCTTCAAATAGAATGGTCTCCATCACAAAGATTTTAAATCAGTAGTGCCAACAACTGGAACTCAGAAACAGATTTGAATACATTCCATAATTTGCTTTTAAACAACAAATACAACATCGCAAAAATTACACGTGCCATCAGGAGATATATTCTTTGAAAATAAAAGCTTACGATGATACAAAAAAAAATTATGCAAGTCCACGGATAACAACAACAACAAGATGGTCTTCATTAAATGCTTCTTGGCCAAGATGGGGTGCAATTTTCAACAGCTGGTCATGGGAATATTGACAAGGTGGGAATGCATGAAGCACCCCACCCTCCTCTTTTATACTTGTTGGAGAAAGATTACTTGTATTGATTACATTCACAACACCAGCAGCTTGCTTCTGTTTCAAGTAGGTAACAAGGTTTCGCAGTGGTCTTTGTTGAGTTGGCATATTGGTTTCTGTATCTAATGGTGGCTCCCCTCCATGTACACCAGGCAATGCAAGCAACATACAATACCCACTTGCACCTGCTGTATTCATTCTTTTTGAAACTTCCTCTAATTTCGGTTGGTCAAGACGCAGTCGTTGAGATATACGTAAAACTGTGTTAGGCAAAGAATTTCCAGGTACACTTCGAATCAAAACTTCAACTATTTCAGGGTTTCCACCAATCAAATGGAGACGCACCGGGAAAGAGCTGCTTTTCAAAATAAGAGATCCTCGCCAGGCAACAGCAAATCGCTTAGCAATATCTTGAAGGCTTTCGGATCCGGCGGTGATAGGTTCTTTTTCTGGAACAATTTCTTTTGATTCAGGTTTTTCAAACTCACCAACTTTACTTTTTTCTTTTTTCTCTTTATCTTTCTCTTCACAATTCTTGTCACTTTTATGGTTTCTTTCACTAGCAGCAGAAGAGGAACGGCTGTTCCTCTTTGGTGATAATGATCCAAATCTTTGTGGCGACAGAGCAGGTGCAGGTCCAGAGGTTCTACGCGCACGTTTTGTAGGTGGGCTGTGAGAACGAGAATGGGCAGACTTGTGCCTCTCTCCACTTTTTGGCCTATCTTTCATGGTCACTTTTTCAGAAAGAGGTGATGGGGTACGTGGTCTATGTGATTTGTGCTTTTCACCAGATCTTTGCTTAGCCTCCTTCTTGTCTGTCCGGCTCTCACGGTTTCCAGCACTTGTCTTCAAGCTGTGGTTACTTATTGAATCACTCCACTTTCCATTACCATCACTGTTGTTTCTTTCTTTTGAAAAGACTTTTCTCTCAGGTGATTTGTTAAGAGATTCACCACTTGATAATTCATCATGTATCTTACGACTAGTAAACTCTTTGTCTTCAGCCAAGTGGCCTAAGGTATCAGGAAACTCCTCTAAACCTTGTGTTAATTCTGCAAAATCAATTTTCAATCGGCGTCCATCCATTTTAAAGCCGCGCATTTCTCTTGAAGCAACAGAAGCAGCATCCAGACTGTCGTAAAGTATGAATGCATGATCATGACCTTTGTTGTAATCAATTCGACGAATTGCACCAAATCGATCAAATTCTCTTTCAAGCTCAGCAAGTGACGTCCAAGATCCAAGGCCCCCAATCCATAAACGCGTTGTGGGCATACTTTTACCAAAGCCAATCTTCACACGATTCCTTCCAAAAAAGGAGCCTTGCATGGCAAATTTAGCTTTGGTAGCAACATCAAGGTTAATAAACTTTACAAAGGCATATGTACTTCCTTGACCACGGATAGGACGTTTTATGTCTACGTCTTCAACCACACCAAACTTTTCAAACTCACGGCGTACAAGCTGACGCGAAATAGAGCTCTCAAGATTACCAACGAACAAGGTACGCGTCGCCTTTGGGTCGTCTTCATCGTCCGAAGCAGCAGATGAAACAGATGTTTGACCAGTGTAGAAACGCTCCTCTTTTCTATTTTTTCGTTCAAAACTTTGCTCAACACTTGCAATGTCCAGCTCATCACCCTGCACCTTAGTACGCGGAGGCGAACCACGGGAAAAGCTACCTTTTTGTTGGAGCATGTTGGGCGTGAGACCTTTTCCAGGGATACGAAATTGCAAATTCAAAGCACGATTTTGCATAAATATTGTTCGACCATGATTCTCGATTGAACGTTTTGCCTCCAGTGCATCGTTGCTATTCCGAAAATAAACAACAGCAAAGCGCTCGTTATCATGTCGCACAATTCGTACAGTAATCTCGCCAAATTTTTTGAACTCGTAGTTGAGTTTTTCCCGCAAAACATGATCTGCAGCACCCCGAGTGAAGTTAGTTACACGAATTGAAGCTTCGTCGTTTCTTTCGCTCCTCTTGCCTTTAAAAAATTCAGCTCCAAACTCGCTTTTTATCGTTTGAAAATGCGAAGCACGTTCGCTTTTACGGTTAAAAGTGCGAGTTTCGGGTGAAATCCTTCGAGCACGACGATCGCTTTCAGATGAAAATCTGTCGATGTTTACCGTATGTAAAACTTCCATGCTTCCTCTAGTTCGTTTATTACTTCTCGGTGAGTTTATATCTGAACCTCTCTTCATGACCATACTCAAAATATTTCATAAAACTTCATAAGTTTGCGTTGAAATCAAAATAACATAACAATTATTCCAATATGGCCGCCAAGTTTTATTCCAGTTTTATTCTTGATCTTGGTAGCTGCGCACAGTAGTTGGCGGCAACTAAAATGACGTAAGGCACGTACCCACTCTTGGGAGAATCGCTTGTTTGATCAACTTTTGTCTTATCGCAACACTCGACTCGACAATGGACCATTTTTCACATTTTGCAACGCTTGTTAATATAAATACAGCAACTGTGGGTTATGGGTAGACACTGGCACTGGCACTGGGCATTTGGGGTAGACTCAAGGTACCCAATTTCATGGGCGTATCGGCTACTTTTTGTGGTTACGTTCCCATTAATTGGTACGTTTACATACACAAGTAATGTATAATATAGTCAAGCAATAATACCGGACTGTGAAGAGAATAATGCCCGACTAATCTTGTTTGCCCAACAATATCGAGGGCCGCTGCCTCTTTCTCCCCGCCTGGTACGCCCACACTCAGTTTACCGAATTCGGAATCGGAATCCCATTCTCCTTTACTTGCAAGTCTTGTTCTTTGATCTCGGTTTATTGGATTTTTGCAGAATAACTGCTAATATAAACTGACCTTTTTGTCGCACCCATGTCACATATCATATAGCTACTGTAAATGTGTTTAAATTTTATCAATAATATTTTATAGGTCAAATGTAAGATATGATTAAATAGTTAGTGAAGAAGGAAACAAAAATAAAATTTAAATTTTGTGAATTCTAAAATGTAAAAGTTGGTATTAGTGTGTGCGTGGGTGGAAAGGATATCTCGCACTATTTTAACCCAAGCTAGTTCAACCTGCGAAATTATTCTTGGCAAAAACAAGGGACTGAAGGGCTTTTGCGTTCCCCACTTCCATGATCCCCCAGTTTTGCAAGAAAGGCTGCACTAAGATCCGACGCGATAATAGAAGAAGGTTGAGCCTTAATTCCTCTTTTCCAACATTGTCCGTCTTTTCAAGCTGTACGGCTGAACTTGCACGGCTAGTGGGTTGTATTGTCAACAGAAAAATTGTAAACTGTGCAACTAAAATGTGAAATTAGTGTTCCTCTTGTCCAATCCGGGACGTATAGGTGATCGCAAGATGTGGTGATCCGAAACTTGTTACGATGTTGTGCAATGCCAATCAAAAGACTGCTTTTTGCTCACTTTGCAGGTAGACCCAGTCCCTTTACGCACTCTTTACAATTTACATCATTGCATTGCATCATCACGCACGCAATCTGGATCATTGTTCAATAGGCTATTTTCATGGCATTCCATCAGTGGTTATTTCCAGTGCATGAGTCATAGCACAACAAAGCAAACTGAAAGTAATTAACAGCATCGTCAAGCCTCGGACGTCGCCGGCATATAGAAGCGAAGATCGTGTAGCACAAAGTTACGGAGGTAGTCAACAACGTTATATCCTTTATATACAGTCGTTTTTCGGAAAGATAGCCTTTATTCCTCGCAACAAACGCTTGTGCATTTTCTTGATATTATAGTGTTTGAATACAAAATTCGCGCTGGCCGCTTTCTTATCAAAAATGACGGCGCTGTTTGGGAAGAGCACTCCATTTGAGACGAAGAAAACACCAATCGCGGATGCCTACACAATAACTAACACCGTTCTTGGCGTTGGCATTAATGGAAAAGTTGTTGAATGTGTGGAGAAAAAGACCGGCAATAAATATGCTTTAAAGGTGAGTTGATTCTGTTGAGGTTTGTGTGTACACATAATTTTGTCACTTCTATAAACCGGTAAAGGGCAATTCCATTTAATATCCACACCCCCCTATGGAGGACATGGACCTAGAATCTTCACTCCTGAAAATTTCCAGTCATATACACTTCTTACCATAAAGAATTCTAGTATTATAAACTGTCTAGCATGAGGAATTTCAGTATTATACATCACCTAGCCTCAGAAAATCCAGTATTACAAACTGAAATCTGAGGAAATTCATCATTATTAAACCACCTGAACTGAGGAATTCTCATATTATAAATTACCCAATCTAAGGAAATCCAGTATTAGTGCAATTCCATTCAATATCCATACCACACCCCCTCCTATCAAGAACCTAGAATCTTCGTTGCTGCAGCTTTTCAGTCATATACAATGCTTCCTGTAAAGAATTTCAGTATTATAAACTGCTTAACCTGGGGAATTCCAGGGTGAAAAATTGCATGCACTGAAGGAATTCCAGAATGAAAATATTGTTTTGAACCTGAGGATGTCCAGTGTCTTTGATAGGGGGGGGTATGGATATTAAATGTAATAGCCCAATTCAGAAAGTGCACGTACTGTGCTGTCATCGCTGTCCCAGTATCTTTTTGTTTAGCTTGCCATGAATGAACTGGCCGTATATATTTGGGAAGTTTAAAGCGCAGGAAGCCTAAAATTTTGGTCTTTGAAATGCAGTGTTAATGTATGCTTATTAAACACCTTAGCACCTTAGTCCACTCATATTTATGAATGGTCATGGTATTAGCTTAGTTGACTGAGAGGTAGCCTGGGATGCAAACTTTTACTTGACTCAGATTAAGGTCCACAAGGAATCTTAAGCTGACCACCCCTCTTCAAAAAAAAGCTAATACCTTCATAAATTTGTGAAAATGTGGCAGATACAAGATTCAGAAAGAGGTACACTGTAAAAGAAATCGGTTCCAAGACCAAGCTAACTTATTCCGAACAAAACCAAGAAACGCATTTTGTGGTGGTTAGGCAATTATACATCAAACGTGTAAATGCGCAATACCTATCCCTTCGATATCACATGACCTGCTGATGTCACGACTCAATTTCTGAGTTGTTAATAGTTATTGCACAACCTCATCAGTAGTCAAAGATGCTTTTAAATTTTAACTGCCTGTTGTGAATTTGTAAGATGAGATTTGCAATGAACCTCTCGATTCAGGATTGATATGCCTCATTTGACAGGTCTGTCATGATTTCTTATGATAGTTTAATAGAGTACAGTATCCTGGTGTCTGGACACTTTCTCTGATTGAGAATCCAAAAATCTCACCCTTTCAATTAAAGCAATTTTAGTAGGGTACCTTTGCCAGTCAGTGAGTTAATTACACAGCTAAAAATTATGAGCCTGCAGTGAAACAGGATGCAGCAATGTTGTACTGCACGTACTGCTTACAGTTGTCAACAATATTGAATAATCTTATTAATTTCCAATTAGGTGTAACAATGCTGAATAATATTATTAACAACTAGGAGCACTAGGTGCAGGACAACATTGTTGCATCCTGTCCTTATCAACATTGTGACAACATGATGCTTTTTACGCATGTACAATTCATACATACTCCTCTTGTTTACAATTGTGTACAGGTACTTCAAGATAATGCAAAGTCAAGGAGAGAGTTGAGTCTCCATTGGAAGGCTGGAGCATGTCCATTTATTGTAAAAATTAAAGAAGTTTATGAAAATAAATTTATGAAAAGAGACTCGCTTTTGGCAGTTATGGAATGGTAAGTGTTTGTAATGTTCTTTACCACTACTCACTTGGTAATCTTTGGAAAGTAATCAAAGTTGTGTGATTTTCTTAGTATGAGTGGTGGTGAACTATTTGAAGCAATTCAAAATAGATCTGAAACGCACAAGCCATTTACAGAAAGGGGTAGGTATTTTGGTAAATATGATGTATGCTGCTATTTGAGACATATATTGAGATTCTTATTTTTCTTTGTTCCAATGATGCTACCTGTGACATACTTTTATATAGTGCACTCGTATATTGTATGTACTGGATACATTGCTTACTCACCACATTTAGAGGCTGCTGAAATTATTCGAACAGTGACACTTGCTGTAGCACACTTACATTCTATGGACATTGCTCATCGTGATTTAAAGGTTTATTTAATATTCTTGCTTTGAAACAGTTTTGAAACAGTCTAATTTTTATTTTTGTCAATTTGCTTGTACCATCATATTGTTCTAATTATGACTCTGATATACAGCAGCCTACATGTTCTACATTTTGAACCATTGAAAAACACTGTGATGTAGCTGTCATTGCTTGAAGTTTCCAAATCATCTTTCTATTAAATTATCATACTTATCAGTGTATCAATGGTTACTTTCATTTTTTTAGCCTGAAAATTTACTTTTTACAAACAAAGAACCAAATGCTGTACTAAAGTTAACTGACTTTGGTTTTGCGAAAGAAACAACTCCTGATAAATTGACACTGCAGACACCATGCTATACACCTTATTATGTAGGTTAGTATAAATCAGTAATCACTGGATTGAATTTATTTCAACAATTGGCACAGTTCATTCATACTCTATGAAAAGTACTGTATTTATGTGCAAAATTGGCTTGCACTGATTTTTCTTTGTATTCAGTTCCATGCAACATTGATCACAGGTTTTATCCAACATATTATGGCTTTCCTCTATTTGTCTATTTTCTACAGCTCCAGAAGTGCTTGGTCCACAAATGTATGACAAGTCATGTGATATGTGGTCATTAGGTGTTATCATGTACATTTTGTAAGTTGTGCCTTTCTTGTGTACTTTTTCACTGTGTAGAATTTGTAGAAAGATCCATTGATTGATTACAAATGGGTCAGTTTCACTGCACATCACATGTCAGGGAATGGTGCTTGAATTCAGAAGTTTATTCCTTTGAAGAGCAAGCAAATCAAACATTTTTTTCTTTTTATGCGTTTTTATCACATACTAGATTACTGCACGAAGAAAGTAAAGAATGAACTTGATTTTCTTATGGTAACTGCAAGTTGACCGTGCACCATCTGCAGCCATCCAAATACAGCTCGTGAAACCCACCTATAGCAGATTGTTTGAAATGTTTTTGCAGGCCTGTAGTATGCAGGAAAAATAACTGTGACTTTGTTAGATTTTTGCAGAATTCCTGCGTACTTTTGTAGACGTAGAATGTGAAATAAAATGAAAAACTTTGAACGTGATGCTTGTGACATTCAAGGTCAACTAAAAACACAACACGTATAATCCTGCAGACTTGCATGCTGTTTCAAATTTGACAATTTTGTACCTCTTGTATGGTCACTGACTATATCTGCACTTTACTTAACACGATATCATTTTCATTATCAAGAAGATTTATATGGTATACCTATAATTCACACTTATGGGCCTATCAAAAAGCTTCCTTGTTTATTTACCTCATTTCCTCTCCACTCTAGGCTGTGTGGATTTCCGCCATTTTACAGCAACCACGGTGCAGCTATATCACCCGGTATGAAGAAACGAATTAGACAAGGGCAATATCATTTCCCTGATCCTGAATGGAGTAAAGTCTCCCAACAAGGTTTGTTGTATTCGGTTTATTTTTGTCAAACCTTAGTGTCCAATTTCTTTTTGGTTTTATCTTCGTCGCCTTTTTTTTTACCTATATCTAGAAGGGCTTATTCTTTTATTCACTACTACACGAGCCGAATGTTAAGCCTGATTCTCTTGTATATTTTCGATGGTTGGCGACTCTTTTACGAGTTTTATTCGCTATTTTTGAAGAAGAAAATGATTGGCAAGCGAAACAAGATTCATGTATCAGTGATCGAGGACAATAGACGTCGCTGATGATCGTCGATTTATGAGAACCAGGGTTAAAAGCCTGCATGATTTTATAATTGTATCGTAATTCATCGCAATTCATCAGCGATGCTTATTGTCTGCTACTGTTAGTCCAGGATTGCATTGTGTATTGCACAGTAGTCTATTGGAGAAAAGTTTCTCCTTCATTGGTCACGGCCAATGGATTGGGGAACATCGGGGAACATGAATTGCAGTGAAATATAATTCATGAAAACCTGACGTGAGACTGTGTTAATTGTCGCTGAGTGAAACTACATCTTTTCAAATAAAACTTATTGTGCTCTCAAATGATTCTCATCCTGTGTTGCTGTAGCTATGGGGAAAGTTCATAGTGACTGATTGCTGTTTAAATTGTTACAGCAAAGGATCTTATTCAAGGTCTTTTAAAGACTGATCCACGTGAGCGGTATTCTGTAGAAATGGTATTAAACAATTCCTGGATAAAGGTAATGAGTAATTTGTCAGTAGGAAACCGCGTTAACGCATCATGTCGGATTTGAATGAGACATGCAATCAATGGCATAAACAATAACTGTTTATTAATTATTGTTTTGCAGTAATGGAAACTGCATTACACAATTGTTTATGCACTAGCCTAACCCACCCTGTCAACTTTTCCCTGTAGGGAGAAACCGGAGTACCCGGAGAAAACCTACGACTTTCGGCAGAGTAGCTGACAGACTCTCTATTCACATGAGAAAGTTAAGTTCCCGCTGGGAATCCAACCCATTAGCCATGGTTTCTCATTGGGCTCAAAAATGCGAGGTGATCGTATTAGCAGAGATATAACATGTGGAAAAGATATAGTTGCTCTTTGCAAGAGTAAAGAAAAAGTACTATTTTGATAGTGGGAGTAATATTGACTAGGGTCTAGGGTACTAGCAAAGAACAATTCAACGCTGATAATGATTAATAAATTTCTTTTCTACGAAGGCGTACACTGAAGTGCCATCCACACCTCTGCACACAACTAGTGTTTTAAAGGACGAGACGGATAACTGGGAAGACATGCAGGTAACACATTGCTTTCAACAATCATTTTAAGTTTGGCGTGTTTACTGTTTAGGTGCGCTTGACAGCGTCGGGTATGAACCACAATCAGTATACAATCGACGTGCAGCCAGTGGCGTAGCGGAGGGAGATGGGGCCCTTAAGCATATTAGGTGTGGGGGGCCCGTGTTGACTGTTGTCATTGTTTGACTGCACAGCGCTGACTGCTAAAGCCTGAAATTTTTCATGATTAGTTCGGAAGCTGTATTTAGTGTATCCTTCTGTAGCTGATACATTTCTTTTTAGAAAAAGACAATATATATTACTTAACATACATGTAGTACTGTATATGTGTTTCATAGTTTGTCATTCCGTAATTATATACAGTTATAACATACGTTACATCACCTATGTACGGTTACCTATATATATAACCCTGCCCAACGAGCGCTACACCACTGCGTGCAGCACAGTAACTGAATTTGATTCCAGCCCTTTCCTTTTGTTGTGAACAGGGTAATCATGGGAACGTACTTGGAAGTAATTTCTGTGTACTAGCAAATTTTTGTACGACATGCTAAAACTGTTGTCGGTCATACTGGCGAATTTCGCGGACTAATATAATTATTTGAAATTTGAAGTTCTAATCTATTCGTCTTGTGGTTGTGTGTAACGATAACTTTTATTACACTTTAAACTTTTGAGTGCGTGTGCGGACACCTGGCTTAAACGTTAATTTTTGTTTTAGGCTGAATTAGATCTGACGCTACAATCGATGCGAGTCGACTTCGAAAATCCAATCATTTTAAAAACTGTAGATAAAGCCAAGAATTCACTGCTGGGGAGGCGAAAAAAATCGAAAGAAAACTCGAAATAATGTTTTAGACACTAAATATATTCTAATGATACTTGTAGTTTGTTTGCGGCGGAATTTTTTTTTATTTTGAAAAATTTCTACCCAATCACATGGAAAGAATGAAACCGTGTTCATCTAATCGATGCATGCGTCATTTTTGAAATAAAATTGCTGTACGTAGCTAACTGTTCTAATAAATAGATATGAATGGATACTGAACTTGGCCTCTTTGGCTCTGCTCCAATAGCTGTGAAGGAATTACAGGAAAGACGTATGTTGATAACCTCGTATTCAGTGCATGCGGTGAACTGACCCAGCGAAGATAACCCCGGATATAAACTAGTTGCCGTCGAGATTGCCGTCGAGACTGCCGTCATGATTGATATGGCTACTAGATAATTCTGCTGAGATAATTCTCTTTGGTACTTGATGGGAGGTCTGAGGGCGCGAATGAAAAGCACTTTTGAGTGACCGTGGCGCCCTCATAAAATATGTTGATAATGGTAAAAATGATGATAATATAGATCAGCTGAATCTTGTGGCGAATCAACTATGATAGTTACTCTAAAACACTCTATAAATTAGCTGTTGATTGTTCGGATTCGTATCCGAAAAAAAAAGTCCATGGTAGTGTTTGCTCTATGTTATTAAAGAAATTTCGCGGAATTTAAGTCAGTGCTACCAAATATTTGCGCCGACCTTTCACTGTACACCATCAATATTGACTATATTTGGGGCCGTAAAGGCAGTTTTTAATTTTTTACAAACAGCATTACACCTGAGGTGCTCTATTATTTCCCGTGCATGGTCTTTCAATGCTCCTTTAGTCTTACGCATGCATTTACGGCTTTTACTAGCTAGTATTTATTACTTTATAGTCTTTAACTCAATCCTGCATGTAACATACTGCATGTTTACTATTATAAACCTTATTTATATTCTTGCACTGCAAACAATAATTTGTGGTTTAATTCATTTTTTGTGTTGTGCATTTCTACATTATTTTACAATTGAAAATATTGACAACTCCACTCAAACGAGTGTTTCTTGATCAAGAAAGTCTGCATCATATTTAAAATTCTTACTTAATGCTTCCCATTCCAGCCATCGTTTCTTCATATCCATATCATCAAAATCTTCACTAGTGATATCCGATTCTCCCCTGCTTTCCGCAATGAACGATGTACCATCTGTAGAGACTGAGTTTCCGTTCTCTGTGCAGTTTGATTCTAATCTGCAGATGGGATAAGTGACCTCTGTAGGTGAGTGACTGAGACGAACATTAAGAGAGTTACCAGTCGACATTGTTCCAAGATTAGGAGACGGTGGAAAATAAGTAAACGACACAGATGTGTTCATTTTTGGTGTTGCTGGTTCACTGCATGGGTAGGATCTTTGTTTGCGCATTCTGCGCTCTGCTTGTGCGCACGAACAGTTGCAGGAACTCAGACCAAATGTTTTAAATTGTGCGTCGGCAGAGGCGCACCTGGAATGCAAGTGCGGGTCAACTGTCTGTACACATTCCGTCGAGTTGAAGTGTTTGTTACTTGCTGGAGCACCATTTGCACGTGACGTCCCTTTCCTCGAAGTATTACGATGTTGTAAACGAGCATTGATTTCCTTGTCATCAATCTCGCTGATTATATCACTGCTACCTTTAATGATGTTCTCTATGTCTTCGCTAAAAGGAAAAAATTGTGGTGGTTATAAATATCAACTCTTCAACAGCAACATGTTCGTTAAATCATTGCTTTGAACTGTCGATTTGGACTAACTCTATCTCGTACTCTGTTTAAATTCTGTATTTCACGAATGAATAAGATTATTTTTTCGCGACTAAATTGAGAATTGCGAATTAGGTACAAACTATAATATGTTAGAAAGGTATAGATGAGGCACACAGTCTTATAGAATGGTCAATCGTGGTCAAATTCAGGTGTTTACTTAAGAACCAGCAAATCAAACTTGTTCTCTAGCTTAATAGACTCCTACACGTATAATGCGTTTTAATATGGATGTGTTGTTATACAGTATGTGATCTAATATCTTACCCACGATGATTTTGAACTCTTCGTCGTAGAATGAAGTCGACAGTTTCTGGCTCAGTTTGGAGCAAGAATCGCATCACTTGATCATGCATTTCTGGCGATACCTGAAAATTAAGGGTAAACTACTTACAGCAATCACTCGATTTCAAGTAACTCTGCGGACACTGCTATTTCCAGTATTTGTCAATGCCAGCCTGAATGTCTTCCTCCTCGATATGTTTTTGAATACGATATTCGTCAAAGATGCTCGTCAAAAGTGTTGCTGTTCCAAATAGTTCGGTTCTGGCTTAGACAAGATAATTGGGAGAGTACATATTCATTTATTTATGTTTACATACCGTAACAGCAATCGCTTTCAACAGAAATACGTCGGGCAGGCAGAACACGAATATATGAATATGCACCCACCATCCCCCCAATTATCGTGTCCAGTAGTTCCTTTAAGGTGATAATACGATATTGTCACCTACCGTAGAAAGTTTATCGTGAGCGTTGATCAAATCTTCAGTAACGTCAATAACTTCGTCATGTTCCTCTGCACGGTGCATGCTCTCCACAACAAAATTCTGCAAGTGAGCACTTTTTACCTACATAACAGATACTTTCTTCATAGAATTGACGAGGTGTGGAAAAATTACAATCATAATTTTCATGAACGACGAAAAATTTTGCAGTTGACGAAAAATTTTGCAGTTGAATTACTAAATCTCAAAGTATCAAAATCGACAGGCATTGATAACATTCCAGCTAAAATCCTAAAATTAGCTGCGT
>JAOBYK010445900.1:0-14368 GCA_025434845.1 Phenganax subtilis | reverse complement strand
GCGAAAACGCCGTAACTCCAATACAGCGACTTCTCCAAAAATTTTGGGGCACTTTTTTTTTTTTTTGGACAAGGTCAAGGATTTCGTAGGCAGGGCGCGTGGTCGGACGCAATCGGCGCGGTTTGCGCTTGGTAGGGCTCGGCCCTTCGAATTCGATCTTGCGAACGGCCGGCGGGAGTTGAGAAGAACGACATCGAAACCAGACATTTTCGAGCCCGCGGGGGCGTTGGACGATTTTTGGCTTGCAACGGGTCTAACCTTTCCACGTCGTTTTCGACTTCGTGTCGTTTTGGCCTGGGCCCTATAGGCGGCGACAAAACGAGACGATGTTGCATCGAAAACGGGTCGTGGCCAGATTTGAGACTAGAAGCTTTTTGCAAGCGGGGCGCTTCACTTTGGAAACTTTCCGGTGTCCCGGTTCGAGCGGTCCGGCGCGCCGGTTTCGCCCCCGAAAACGGTGCACAAACACGAGGCTTTGGAGCCTGGCGGTGGGCGACGGGCCATAGGAGACCGAAACCCAACAGCGTCCTCCGTTGGAAGCAAAACAAGAGCAGGGCGCAGCAAGAGCGCTCGGAGGCGAGAAGGCAAAAAACGACGAAGGAGACACGATCTGACCAATATAGGGGGGGGGAGGGCGGCGCAACAATTCGAAATTCGACCTCGGAACGTCAAACGCTTGAAGCGTAGATGTCTGCAAGGTCTGATGCTTCGAGGCGCGGCGGTGACATCCCTGTCCGACGGGGGTCTGCCTCATCGTGGCGGACAGGTCTAGTACCCACGTCTCCCATGGGACGTGGGGAAGCCAAAAGACCCCCAACAAGGAAGGCGCGGCCGTCTGCGCGTGACTTCCCAGGCCCGTTGCCGTCGACGTCGAGCCGACGGCCAGGAGCGGCCAGCAAGTGCTCTTTGCTTCATGCCAATAGGAGCCACCGGAGAAGAAGCAGAAGGCAGGGGCTTTGTTTTTCTGAACGAATTTGGTCGACAGGGTATACGAGGTGTGTTTTCAGGTGACGTGCCCTGGTGCCGGTTTTTGTTTCCTTGGTCCTTCTTCTTATGGGTTCTTGTAGTGCCATTCGCAAGCGACCGGTCCAGTGCCTGCAGGCACACTGCTCCAGCTGTGCCAGTCTCTGCAGTGCCTGCAGTCAAGCTGTGCCAGCTGGAAGCCGGGCAGTCTCTGCAGTCACACTGTTTCATCTCAAGGCCGGACAAAGCTTGAATCCGTCAAAATTTTTTTCGGCGACGGCCGTTTTGGATATATGTGTAAAAAATTTTCAAAATGCTGCCGCTTGTGTTTTGGCAGGCCTCCTGGTTTTTCAAACGGAACGAGCTGAAAGACGAAAGCCATTTTTGGGCCCTGCGCGGCCCCGGAGCAAACAGTTCCCCAGTAAACAAAATGCTGTGCATTTTTCCGCTGCCATTTTTGCTCGTCCTCGGCTGTCGACGCCGGCGCGGAACCCCAGAGAGAGAGAGAGAGAGAGAAAGAACAGGAAGACGAAAAGTCGATTGTGAAAATTGGAGAGCTTCAGTACAAAAGTTCCACGTTATGGCAAGGGGGAAATGCTGCCCAAATTTTGCCAGGGTCGTTTTCGTCGGGCCCGGCGCGACCTCGAAGAGCGGGGCGTTTGTTCGCCGACTTGTGCACTCAAACGGCGCGCTTCGAAGATTTTGGCTTGCGACGCGTGTGTGTTTTACATGTGCTTTTTTCACGCTGGGCGTTTCGCGCTGGAAGGGCCTAAGGCGACGACGCGCGAACTCGAATACAGCGACTTGTGGAAAAATTTCCTGCTACCAATTTTTCTGGCCAAGCAAAGATTTCACAGGCAGGGCGCTTGGGTGCACGATCGTGGCGCGACGGGCGCTCGATAGAGTGCGGCCTCGGAAAATCTATCTTGGGAACGGCCGGCGGCATTTGAAGAAGACACCAGTCAAACCGGAGACGTTCGACCACAACGTGGCGTTTCATGTTTTTTGGCTTGCAAAGCGCCTATAATTTGAAGGGCATTTGTCGGCGCCATGTCGTTTTGGCTCGGGCCGTCTGTGCGGCGCTGAAGCGCGCAAAGTTTTGAACCGAGAACGGGTCGCGACGAAGTCGGGCCTGTGCAGCTTTTTGCAAGCAGGGCGCCAGGGTTTCCGAACTTCGTCGGCTTCTCGTGGTGATGGGTCCGGCTCGCCGGTCTGGCCGCCAAAAGCGGCGCACGAACAGAAGGTATCAGAGCCTGCCGGTGGTGCAGTGGCCATATGAGACCGGAACACTAAGTTTTACGTGGCTAGAAGCAAAACAAGAGCGGGGTGCAGCAAAAGCGTCCCACCGCGACAAGGCCGAAAACGACGAAAGAGAGACAAAGCGACCAATCCAGGGGGGGGAGGGCGGCGCAACAAATCGAAATCGGACGTGGCAAGGCCCAAGGACCATCAAGACAGAAAGCCATAGGTGGACGAACACGCCCGTGACGGAGACCCTGGGGAAGCGGCCCCGCCTGGGTAAACAAAAACCCCCGGGGTCGATGAAGTCACGGGGCGTGCCCAGGCGGAGGGGGGGGTGGCGACCCCCCCCGGCAAAGGCCTAGACGCACACAAAGAAACTAGACGCGGAAAGCTTTTTTCACCAAAATGCGTTCTATATGTCCGCTTGTATGTGCCTTTCCCATGGTCTTGCCTACGTTCTCTCGGATTTGTGCTTCTATGTTATCTCGCAGTCATGCTCTCATATGTGTGCACAGATGTGCTCTCACAGGTGTGCTTGCAGATGTGTGCGCTCATATCTGTCCAATCCCGTCAGGTCTGTGCTATGAGTTTGGCCTGCGAACGGATGGCGCGTGGGGGTTCCCAGCCTAGTGCTGCACACGTTGTGCTAGTTGTAGGTATGGTGCTGTTTTATAGATGCATGTGGTATAGAATTCATTTTGCTTTGTGTACCTGACTGTTTTCCATCCAGGTTTTTTTTCAGTCCCCTGCACAACGTTGGAAGTGGCAATGTATCAAGCCCCGCAGCCGTCTGAACGCCTCGATTCCTTCGCGCGTCTCCCCCTTGGTGTCGGCCTTGCCAGAACCTTGGCTCGAGTTTGCAACCTTTTGGCCCTCTCATCCGTTCGTTTTATTTTTGCTGTGCCCAAAAAAGAAGCGACGACGACGTGTAACGCACGTGCTTCGGTTTTTTGCCTTTGTTTGGCGCAAGTGTATAACATCGACAGACCCTCTTCTTTGCGCCGAACCTTGAGGCAATGCCTGCGGCCATGGCCTTGGAGTTAGCTATGATGACGGTGGTCTTGGACCACCTCTCGTGGCCAACCGGCCTCGCGGTCGCAGCAATCTGCCGGGCTTGGTGCGCGGAAACCGCAGACGTGATCCGGGCGTCAGCCTGGAAGTGGCAGGCGCCACTGCCAAATGAAGGTTCTCCCGGCATGCTCCTGCGAGCGCTCTACCGAGGCATCGGCCTGGCCGACCTCGTCCGGATGCGGACAGCAAGCACGTTTGAGCGGTTCGAAGAGGGCCTCAGGGTCGCCGTTTTTGGCGCGGTGGGGCAATGGGCAAATTTACCTCCGTTGTGCGTTTCCCGTTGCCCTGCAGAATGGGAGAAACTTCCTGAGGAGGCTTGGTGGCTTGCCCGGAAAGGAACCGGACACACGTGGCGGTTTCAACGCTTCTACGTGGACATTGGGGTGCCTCGCCACGAAATGATGCAGGAGCGCTGGACGCTCGAAGTCTTCGTGGAGCGATTCTGCCTCCAAATTTCCAAGCAGGAAAGCGAGTTCGTGACGACTGTCGCAAGCCCTGCGTCCGAGTGGATGGAGGAGGGGGCAGAATGGTCCGAGGAGTCCTAAGAGGCCGATGGTCTAGCAACCAAAGGTTTTTTTCGCCTGTGCACAAAGCCAGCTGCGAACTTAGAGACTGGACAGAGAGAATGGAAAAGCATGGTGCCTTTTTTTCGTCTTCTTTACCCCCTGGTAGTGTAATGTAAGGACACCAGCAAGAGAGAGACAATGCTTTGTGTGGCATGGTCGCCTGCGACGCGCTTCCATATGTGTGCTTTCATATGTGTGCTGTCCTATCTCGACCCCGAAGTGCTCTCAAGTGTACGTTGCCGTGGCGCTCTTATGTGTATTTTCTCAAGCATGTGGTCGTATCTGTGAATGGCATGCGCAAATGGTTCTCACTGGTACCCTCTCTTCTGTATGTTTTCACCTCTAGGCGTCAGTGTGCTTTCCAAGCAGTACCTGTAGGCGCTTGCATATTTGCTGTCAGACGTGTGCTCCAAGGAGATATGTGTGCTCGCATGTTCTCCCGACCTGTGCTCTCATACGTGCACTCTCACACTCGTGTGCGTGCATGTGGCACGGCCTGCGAAGCAGCTGAATGCGTAATGAAGCTTTTTCGTGTTTCCCTTGTGGCCCGAGCAAAAACAGTCATTCGTGGCGCAAGCCCAGAGCGGCGAAAACGAGACGTGGAAGAGAGATTTTTTAGACATGCGTGCCGGCAGAGCGACGTTCTGTTTTTCGGTTTGCGCGCCGATCCACCCAGGCGCACAGACACAAGGCGCCAGACCGGGAGCACAGACGCAATGCTCCTGACTGGAACTTCGGCTTCGAGGCGCGGAGTGCGTGCTCTTCTGTGTTTTGCTGTGTGCTTTATCAGCTTCAACCCTTGTAGTGGCATGTCAAGACACCAGCAGGAGAAAGACAGTGCTTTGTGTTTCATGGTGCACGGAGAGATTTTTTTTGCTTGAATGTGCCAGCTTGGACCAAGTGGAAGCAGCTCTCTCTGTGAAAAAGGCCGAAGCAGAGCCGTGCCGCCATGGGTGGACGCAGGGGAGACAAGGGCGGAAAGCAGACGCCATGGGGCGCGGTCGCGAAAGGCAAGGGCCTTGGAGTCGGCGGCCCGCGAGCCGTTCCGATGTCGGAAACGTTCCACATAGCGGCTCTGCGCCCCCACCCCGGCGCCGACGGAGAGTGGCTGGTCAAGCGGGGCGGCGCGCGCAATGACGCGGAGGTCCTGGACACGCAACAGATGGCCGGCAGACTGACGGCGGCCAACTGCGAGGCTGTCGCACGGCCAGCCAAGTGGATCAGCATGGCGGCGGGCACCATTCGCCAGTGCCACAAAGTGATGAAGTTCGTGGAGCACGATCCACGGCTCACCGGCCTGCCGCAACTGGCGCAGCTGTTCGACGACGCGCTTGCTACGGCCGCGCAGGCCATGGACACTACGCAGAGCCGGTGCGAGACGGCGGAATGCCAACAGGCACTGACGACGCTCTTGGGCCACTTCAGTGACGCGGACTCGCTGGACGCATGGAAGCGGGCAGCGCTCTATGCTGCCAACGTCTACAACTACAGTATGCAATGCCTGCAGGCGGGGCACATGAGGGTAGGTGGCTGAACCAGGTTTTTTTTTGGTCCGCCTCACAGGGGTGTACGGTTTTTTTTTACGGTTGTTGAAAAAACGTGCATGCTACCTGGCAGGCACATGCGCTGTTGAGCCACCGCATGACCTGGACGAGCGAATTGGCGAAGCACATTGCGTCGATGCCAGAAGTGCGTCCCTTCTTACAGGCACCAGAGAATGACGAGGTGCTTCTGGAGACGTTGGTCGCTTTGCTTGCCAAAGATCACGTCAAGGGAGGTGCGGAAACCTCCGACCCGCTGTTGGGCGGCAGCACGCTGCCGTGGACGCAGACACCACAGGTCGAGGGTGTACCGCCTTTTTTTGGGTTGGCTGCTCCAAAGAAGGTCCTGTTCGGCAAGCGGCCGGCGGAGGCGGCGCCACCTGTGCAGCCGCCGCTCAAGATGGCGCGTGCCAAGGCATCGGCTCCGGGCCCCACATCGGCGCAGGTGGAACGCCAGCGACAGGAAGACGGACTCGCCCAGGTCCTGGCGTTCTTGGGTGAGCCCTCGAGCGACCAAGCAGCCACCGCCGCAGCCTTTTTGGACCAGCTCCACCAGGTCAAAAGCAAGGCTGGAATTCCCGAAGAGTTGCGTCGGGGCGGGCTCTTCGTCCTGGCATACACGGGGGAGAAGTTTCCGGCGGACCAGAAAACAGCTGAGTTGGAGGAGCTCATGAACGAGCTGAAGGCAGCGGAAGTCCCGCAGGAAGCGCAGCAAAAGCTGGAGCTGAAAGAAAAGCTCTTTCTAAGCAAACTTCTGCCCGCGGAGAACTTGGCGGTCTTCGTGGAGAACCTCGTGGGGGCGTGCACTGCCGTACCCGGGCCGAAACATGACCAGCTCAGGGCGGCGCTGGAACAAGTACCCTCGAGCCTGCGGCTCCTGCTTGGCTTGCCTGCGCCAGGGAAGTACAGCAGGCAGAAGGCACACGGCTGGGAGCGCGACTTCAGCCGCATGCTGGCACTTGCTGCAGCTGGCTTCCGAGCACACTACGATGCGCTTCTGTGCCCAGACAGTCCGGCCGAGGTCCAGGAAGCGGAGGAGGAAGAGGAGGAGCCGGAGGACACGCTGGACGCAGACGTGGCGGCAGCGCTGGCGCTGGGGCCGTAGAGTTTCCGGGTAAACGCACCTGTTCCGGCCACCTCCGAAAATTCATTTGTTTAGCGCTAGTTATGTGGACTAGAGAACCTTGGTGTTCCAAGCAGGGTCTTCGTGATGTTGCCATATAACTCGTGTTTTTTTTTCGGGGCCTGAACAGCGTGGCCGGTTCGGTGCGCGCCCGAAGAGGTCCTCGGCTGGGTGCCCTCGTCGTCAACGACTCGTAGAGCCAAGCAACAGGTACTTCTGTAGTTTGTTTCGGTTCTGTTTATGTAGCTTAGTCACGGCGGCGAGGCCCCAGCCGAGGACCTGAGAGTGGCTCGAGTAGCTTCCCATGTGCTTGCCGGGTTTTGTGTGTGTGTCGTATGAAAAACAGGTGGGAACCCAAAAGCAACAAGAGCAGTGCAAGAGCCTGGAAAGCGTACGTTAGACAGCACCTGACGATGTGGGGGGATCGGCAAACACAAGGGCCACCTGAACAGTAGCTGCGCGGAGCCGTGTTGTGGCAAAAGGAACCGACCATGTTTGGGCGCAAGCAAGAACAGAGGCAATGTCCTTCCTTCAACCTGTTTTCGACCTGGCGATCCGCCGGCTCCGTCTCGTTCTCTGCCAGGTGCACGTCGTCTTCGTGGACCTCGTCTTCTTCGTGGCCCCGGCGGACGTCCTCGTCGTCTACCTCTTCGAGGCGCGGTGGCCGGGGTCTAGGGCGCCCCGGCAGCATCCTCCGAACGGAGGGGGCTGGCCGCCCTGGCTGGGTGCTTTGGCGCCCAGCCGAAGGCCGAGAGAGCCGCAGAGCCTCGACGAAAGAAAAGTGCGCGCGGGGCAGCTGAGTGGAGAGGTTTACTGGAGAATAGGTTTGCTCGTTGAACGCGAGTGGATCAGTTGTGTGGACAAGTCGACTTGCTGGATCGCTGCTTGAAAGCAAACAGGAGTAGAATGCTCTGGCAATTGCATGCGTGAGGCTTTAGCTTTAGCTTCAGTTGTTGGTTAGGGCCGTTGAAGCTTTTTTTGGTAACCAACAGATACAGGATACCAGACACATACTTGCAAGACACACATACACACATGTGCGCAGTGCGCGCGCACGGACAGACACAGACACACACGGACACGCGGCACAGCACACCCACTGCACGCACTGACAGAGGATGGCAGGCTCTTCGCGTGACACGCGGGTCGTAGCCTCAGATCGTCTATCGCTTAACTTGATACTACAAAAAGTTTTTGGTTCAAAAGCTGAGCAGGTGCCCAACGTCGATGTCGAGGACGAGAACTTCGCCGCGGCGGTGCAAGCAGCTCTGGACGAGGCACAGGCCAGGCGGCACAGCAGGACTTGCCAGAGAAACCCCATTTTCGTTCGCTTGCCTTGGCAGGAGCCCGCTGCGAAGAAGCAGAAGGCCCGTCATCGATGCCCTTTTTTTTCCAGCTTGCACGTGTCGACCACGCTTCTGACAGGTGAGACAAGGAAGCCAAGGTGGACATAAATTTTGCCAGGGCCTTGATGGGGCTTCATGCATCTTCGGCGCCAACGGCGCCCGGGCCCGACCCCATGGACCGCGACAATGCTTGTTTTGTGACGTGAAACGCTTGAATGACTCGTTTTTGGAGCCCAGCTCAAGCGTGGCATTGCTGAAGCGGTATGGCCGTTTGACTGCGGCCGGGCAGCTCCTGGCTCTCGAGCGCGTGGAAGACCCAGGGTTTCGGCAATGGCTGCAGCACAGGGGCAGCGCTGCCGCGTCGCAGCCGCAGAGGCCGGCACCGGCTGCGAAAGCTCGGAGCTCACAACGGCCTGCGACAGTGGAGGGCAAGCTGGCGCAGGCCAAGGTGGCCTGGCAGGATGCCTTGGCGTCAAGGCAGGTCTTTGGCCGTCGTTCGTGAAACATTCGTTGTGTCGATTCAAGCTTGTTTTTCACCATGATCTCCAAAACCCACACATGCGCATGCGTGCTTCAAGTTTGTTTGCCAGGTCGTGCCTAGAGCAAGCCACCGTCACAGAGGCGGAGTACCGAAGCACAGTGGTAGAGGACCGAAACAAGGCACTCAACATGATGTTAATCCCTCACGAGAGGCTGCCAAAGAATGCAGAAGTGCAGAACACGGACCCCTTGCCGCGGGCCGTGGCAAACCCCTTGAGCGAAAAGTTGCAGGTGTGGTGCGAGTACAACTCCTGGCACATTTGCAGCACGTGCCAGCGGCTGCAACCCCGAGAGTTGACAGTAGAGGGGCTGGAAGGCGTTTTGTCCCCCTGGTGCCCAAAAAGCAAGTGTGTTTTTTGCCGAAATATGCGAAGTGTGCCAAGCTTCGACGTGGAGGTTGAGGTCTTGCAACACTTGCCCGCGGTGGTTTTACAGGCTTTGAGCCCAGTTGAAGCGAATTATGGCCCACACCAAGTGTCCAAAGACAGGTTCGGCAGAGGCAATGGCTACCGGGTGCACGCAGCCATGGTCACCTTTTCCTGGCACGCCCAAACGGTCGCAGAGCGCGTGCAGGCCTTGCAGGCGCCAGTCCACAAAGCGAGCGCCGAGAGGGCCCTTGCATGGTTGCTGCAAAACTCCGGAGACGGACCAGACCAGACGGCTTACGGGGCCTTTTGCCAAGAGCAAGAAACCTTTGTGAACAAGTACCCACAAGCAGAGGCCAGGCAGCGCAAGCGCTGGTTGCGGTTCATCGAATCTGAAGGCTTGGAATGCGCACTCTGGCCACATATTTTCACTCAGAGGAAACAATGTCTGACCTGGGCGAGGCAGCAATCGTCGTCGCGACAAGCACGCGGCGCGCACCGCACCACTCTGTGGGAAAGGGCATTTCCGGAACCATTGGTGAACGTGGAGGAAGAAGCGCCCCCCGACGTGGCGGGCACCAAACGGAGCTACATGGCCTTGCTCTTCAGCCCCGTCCTCGACGTGTCTCTATCGTACGAAATCCTCCATTTCACGTATGATTTGAACTTATGGACAGACTTAGGCTCGAAAAAGAACTTGCACAGTGGGGTCCCGCTACGCCTGATGCTCAAGAACCATTCGTTTTCGAGAGAGTATTGGTTAGATATGCATCGAGCCGTGGTGGATTTGGTGCGCCAAAAAGGGTACCCTCCGGTCTTTAGCACTCACAGCCCGTTCGAGTGGAGCTTTCCAAATCACGTGCACGTGCTCGATGCAATGACAAAAGCACGTCGAGGCGTGGTCTGTGGTTTCTGAGTGTCGGAAGCATGACATGTCGACATCAGTATGTGACACGAACAAGAAATCCCCATGTAGTATTCGTGGTGGGTGACCTAGTCCTATTTTGTTCCCCCTTCTTTTTAAGCGGCCACGCGACGTCATTAGGTGACACAAACAAGGAATTCTTTACATTTTTCCTAATGGGTTACCCGGTCTGGTCTTTTTCTCCTTTGTTTGAATGATTTTTTCCTCCAGGACGCTTGCAGCATCCGATCATGGAAGCGCTTCATCAGGCGCACGTGTTGTTGCAGGTTGGAAAGCATGTGGTTTCAGGCCAAAACCAGGAAAAAAAGCGGGCCGCGCATTCTTTCGAGCATCAACTGCTCCAGCGGCAAAAAGAGGATGGCAGCCTGGTGGCTCTGAGCACATTTTTGCGCCTCGAATTCCAGGACGGCAAGCGTCGAGCCGTCTCCCAGTCATACCACGGGTCTGGCCGCGTCCACATCCACCAGTTAGATTTTGTGAGTCGGCGAGGCCGGGTCGAAGATCTGAAGGCCCTGCAATTGGACAAAGCCATCAGTGCCAGCTTGGAACACGTGCCACCATCGGTGCAAGCCTTTGCTGCGGCTTCGCAGACGGATGACAAGGCCAAAACGCCTTGGGCGGTGGAACGGCGAAGCAACCAGTTCGATGACGAGCAGGAGGCCTACGTGTTCTTCCACAGCGAAGAGGACCATCGTCGAGGCGTCCGAGGCTTTTTTCCGACCGTCATGGAGGTGACGAAATGTCATCAGGACGTGCAAGTTGAAGCTGCAGGGCAGCAGAACTACGCTGCGTACACAGCCAAGTACGCGCCAAAATTTTCGGATGCGTTCCACGATGAGTTACTCAACGATGACACCGACGGCAACAGTGTGGCCGCCAGCATCCTCAGCCGATACCATCCCTGCATCCCTGAAATGACGCTTCAACTGTGTGGCAGCATGTTTCACCAGTGGCACATCAGCACCCACAGCCGTGGCCGTCGCAGCTTCGTGGTGCCCCTGCTCACGGCCGCAGATTTCCCAAAAGAAGTGCAACTGTATCAGACCTGTTCCTGGAGAGACGAAAGCATGAGCCTGCTGGACTTTTTGCGCAAGTCCAATGATGCCGGAGAAGTCGCTGGATGGTTGAAAGAAGCCTGGCAGGAGGCAAGCACAGAGCTGGATCTGCCCCAGTTCGCCAACCAGTACATCATGGAAGGGGAGAAAGTCGTGGCCTGCACTTTCAACAGCCGCTTGAAAGACAGGTTTTATGGCCAGTGGCTGCTGATGAACATCCCCTTTCGCGACCCGTGGCAGCTGTGGAACGAAGACATCGTGGCAAGAGTTCCCCCAACAGATGCGTGTTTGGCGCTTTGCCTCACCTGTGATCACCCAGCAGCTCAAGCAATGTGGCATGACCCTGCAGCGATTGAAAATGACATGCTCGTGGAAGGCAGAACACAGCTGTACCGCAAAATGGTGCTAGACCATGTTGCCACCCAGCAGAGCCTCATCGACCAGTACGTGGCCGGAACTTTGCCGTTGCCCCCAGTTGTGGAGAGTCAGCAGCAACCGCAAGTCCAAAACGTTGCAAAAGAGTTTAGCCTCCGCATCCAGAAGCGCTACCTGGCCCAAATCGAAGCCCAACGGAAAACTGTGGAAGGCAGACTTTGCATGGGGACAGCAGCGAAAATTGGACAAGGGGACACCATCTACTTTGAACATGTGGCGCGTACAGTGGAAGCAGTTGAGCACTATGAGTCCTTTGCGGCCATGCTCGAGAGCGTTGGCTTCGAGAACGCCATCCCGGACGCCGCTGACTTCGAAGAGGCTTTGGCCGTGTACCACAGCTTTCCCAATTACGAGCGGCTGGCGGCCGAGCACGGTGTCGTGGCGTTGTGGTTGCAGGAGCCAACTGCACTGTTGCCAGAAGACCCACAGCAAGGCACCCCCCTGTGGAACCACGAGCAACAATTTTGGTTGGCGCGCATGGCGGCAGACTTGGACCGCGCCGTAGTCGCGCACAGTGCGGCAAGTGAAGGTGACTTAGACGAGGCCCGGGAGGCCGCATTCGCCCAAAACAAGTTTCAAGTCCTGGAAGGCCCGCCGGGCACGGGCAAGACATCGGTTGCGATCGAGGCAGTGCGTAGGGCAGTGCAGAGTGGAGTCAAGTGTTTGTGGGCGGTTTTCACAGCCCAATTGGCAGCCAGAATGAAAGACAAGCTCCCAGCAGAAGTCGTGGTGGAGAGGTGCCACGCTGCTTTCGGGCTGGACATGGATCTCTCAGAGTGCGGCTACAACTTGGCCGCCTATGGCTTGGTCATTGTCGATGAGTTTAGTCAACTCCAGGCTCAGCATTTGCACCACCTAAACACATTGCGCGCCAATGTGAGCAACTGCGTGGCAATGGGGCTCGTGGGAGACCCATTTCAATGCGCAGGCTTCGGCTCCGAGCGTATCTGGGCCACCCCTCTCTGGAAGAGCGCCACAGTGCAGACTCACTTGCACCAAGTGTACCGCTGCAAAGACCCGGACTTTCAAAAGATCCTTTCGGCTCTGCGGACGGCAAAGCCGCACAGCACCAACCGTGGAGGAGCTCTGACCGTGCCGCGCATCATGGCAGGCCGTCGGGCCTGGAGAGGCCATTGGCCACAAGAAAGTGACCTTGCGCGGCTCCTGCGCAAACACCCCGACACCACCTTCATGGCAATCAGTCGTAGAGGCACCGCGCACTTGGCCACTTTGGCGATGCGTGTTTTGTTTGCAAACGCAGCTCCAATAGCCACCTTGAAGGGCGATGTGGAATCCAACCCAGACAACTACACAGATGACGGAGCACTGAAAGCCATCAGAGACTTGGAGCCTTGGTCCATTGCTTGCTTCGTTGGCATGAAGGTGTTTTTTACGAAGAACGTCGACAAAGACAGAGACTTCGTGAACGGTATGCAGGCCACGATTGAGAGTTTTGATCACCGCAGCAAGGCCCTCATTGTCGTGACTCAAACCGGGCACCGCGTCCCGGTCCGACCGTGGACGGACACCCAGCTGGGCAACAAAGTCTACCATCCTTTTCGTCCAGGGTATGCCAGCACCGTTTTGAAAATGGCTGGTAGTGAATTGGCCCATGCAGTTCTGTGGTTTGATGTCCCCCACGTTCCAGGAGCAGCCTACACGGGCATGAGTCGGGTGAGCTTCGGAAAAGACCTGTTGATCGGAGGCAATTTGTCTCCAGAGTATTTCACCCCTGCACGGCCATAAACGCCCAGCGAAAGGCGGGCAGCACAAAAGCCAAAAGAAATACGTGCATGAACACTGGAAAGCAAAACAAGAACACAGAAGTGACATGCAATGGTCTATGGTCAAAGACTTTTTTCGTCTTGACGCTGGCTCAAGCAGCAACCCAACCACGAGCTCGGGCAATTCACCGCGCAGCGCAGGCGCGAATCGCAAGAACCAGAGCGACCCCGCAACATCTTGTCCCCTGGCAGGCCTCTGTCGACTACATCGTGAACGTGGTCTTCCTCGGATGGCAGCGGACTGCACGTCTTCGAGTTCTTCGTCTTCGAGGCGGGGCGTGGGCGGGGTGCGGCGCCCTAAATACGCACACCTGTTTTTCCTGTCCAACGGGGGTCTGCCTCACCGTGGCGGACAGGTCTAGTACCCTTGTCGGTCGCACGACAAGGGGAAGCTAAACGACCCCCAACAAGATTTCGCGCAAGCATTGCAGCGAGCCCGAGGCTGCCAGGCCATTCACGGATGCCTCCAAACCTTGAAGTTTGCGGGAAGAGTAAACTGAAACCTGGCAACCGCTCAAACCTTGAGTGTCCAGATTTGGGATTTAAGTTCCAAGGTCTGGACCCCCAAACGTTGCGGTTCCATGGCTTGGGACCCCCAATCATTGAGGTTCCAAGCTTTGGACCCCCCAAACGTTGAGGTTCCAAGGTTTGGACCTCCCAAACGTTGAGGTTCCAAGGTTTGGGCCCTCCAAACGTCGAGGTTCCAAGGTTTGGACCCTTGAAACCTGGACTTTCCAGACGTGGAAACCTTGAAACTTGAAGTTTCCAAGGTTTGGAACCTTGAAACGTGGAGTTTCCAGGCTTGGAAACCTCCAAAGTAAACCCCGGAAAGCGCGCCAGGGAGGACTCGAACCCAGGACCTCGCGGGTAGAGAGCCCAGCGGTTACCAGAAACAAAGTTGCGACGGTCCAGGTGGAAGCTTGAAACGTAAACGTCTCAAGCCGAGGGACCCTCAGTCAGGGTTTGGGGTTCTCTTTGTGTCAAGTACTAGGTCCATCTAAGAGAATGTTGACCTTAACGTTTCGTGTCACTAAACGTTCGTGCCATGCTGTGTCGTGTCACACTCCACAGCAATTCGACGTTTGCTTGGGCGCAAACGTCGTTTAGGGTTTAGGGTTTAGGGTTTTAGGGTTTAGGGTTTAGGGTTCACGATTCTCTAGAGAGAGAATCTACCAAAAGGGACGCAGGTACCCACCAAAGTGTTTTGTAAAATTCCCACCCACCCATAGGTCCCACTCCATTAGGGCTATAAACATATCACATTCACACGGTTCCTCCATCTCAAGTTAGTTTATGTTTTTTCAAAATCGGTGTCTGTCTGCGGCGTTTTTCTTCCAAAAGATTGATGCTGTGGTCTGGTCTTCTAGCCAAAGATCTTCTTGATGTTATTTGTTTGCTTCTGGGGGGGGCTG
>JAOBYK010445789.1:0-14369 GCA_025434845.1 Phenganax subtilis | reverse complement strand
ACGATACTTTCTCAATGTTACTTCACCTTTTAACACCTTTTTATAGTGTTCGCTAGTTTTATTACTCATCGTCTATTCTTAATGATATCTTAAGAATTTCGTCCGACAACTTGTACTTCTTGTCGTCCTATTGAAGCCAAAAATGAACGGATTCGCTTATTGCTTGTTTCCTTTGAATCATGAAAGAAGGTAACACGTTCTTTTCATCATTTCATACGATGATATAATACTTCTCTCGTTCACATAAATGAGAAGATAATGTTGAAATAATATAGATTGTATTGTTGTGGGGTCCTCATCAATATTTGCATTTATAATGTTTTTTTTTATTTTGCCACCAAATATTTTTATTTTTGGTCTTTGGTTTGTAATTTACTAATATCCAATTTTCTCAAAAAAAAATTTTAATGATCCTTTGATTTTCGTGCATTTTAATGTTGCTACTTCCCAATAAAATTTTTTAGTAGTTAATTTGTTTTTCATGTAAATCAAATAAGGGTATGCGATATCGTATTTATTAATTTGAAACGCTCCATCTTTTGCTTCCAATTCAATATCAATCATACTCCACTAAACAATCGATTTGAACAACACCCGAATTGAAATTCATCAATTCTCCTCACGAATTGTATAATGTTACATGAAATTCAGGAATGACAGCTTTTATTAATTTCCTTCTAATAGAGTTCGGCGGTTCGTAATTGAAAGTTTCACCACTACCTTGCCGTTCTATTTGTAAGGGTGCAAGAGCTAATACGTTGGCTTTCGTATCACCAATTGCTGTTTTTTTCCACTTGGTCACAATATATTAAAATATTACTAAGTCCATCTGAAATATCAGCTAAATGATCACCGATGATAGAAACGGTATAGTCGAGGTAAGCCGGTAATGGTTGTATATATGTATTGGTGATTAAATTTACTTTTTTTAATTACTTCTGTTTTCCCGTCTTTATCCAAAAAATTATATTGGTTCAACACTGCACCGTTCCAAGCCTTACCATTCCTTGATTTATTCTGTTTAAAACACAAAGTCTTAGATAGATAAAAATGTATGACAATTTTTCCAAAATCTGTTTTCTCCACAGTTATCCTGTACTCATTTAAATTACTATTCAGAAATGAAAGCAAATGTTCCATATTAAATACATCTTCTGGTACAACAACTTTTTCACTAGTATATTCAAATGCGCAGTTAGCCGTATATCAGTAAAAAGCATATTTTAACATAAAATTGAAACTGCATTCGTTCTTTAGAGTATTTTTCGTTGTTAAAGACTATGATACATTTAAAACGGTGATGAATGCGTCGCAATTTTCACAATTAATCGTTTCGCTCAGTCGCATAGTGAAATCATTGGTACTATTCACACCACCGTTTTTATTGATTGAATTACTAATTAGTTGCACCTTAGTCATTTTTTCCTCAAACGCAATTCCTCACAATAAAAAACGCCTTTCATACGTTTATTTTCATTGTCCAGTAATTCGTACGTGGGAGGGTCGGTTATATACACTTTGTCGATACTGAAAATTCTATTAACTCATCTTTGTAGACTCGATTTTTTGAATGTATTATTTTTCACTCTGACCACTTCTACTTTATCCCCTTCTTTTACTAATGTCTTAACAGGTTTTCCCTTATCCAAATAAGCTCTTAATTTTCTAACTTCGCTAATCTTTTTTCTATTCAAAAAAACATGCTTAGGGGTGATACCACTACCGAGTGCGCGGTGAGGAGACTAGTTATGTCTTTCAACAATCAAGGGTAGATAATCTGGATAATGGTAACCGCCAATGACTGTCAATGTTCTTCTTATCATTAATTTAAGCGTCTGTATAAATCTTTCAGCATGTGTTGCCTTAATTTCACGATTATGTGTATGGAAAACATTCATCCCATATTTTTGACTTGAGGTGGTCTTCCACTCAAAATTGAAAACATTTCATTATTTGGTTTAAACCATAAATTTTTATGCCCCTTTAACAACAAAGTTACAACAACTCAAATTATGTTTTTCATACACATGTTGTTTACATGGTAACCAGATTGCAAGCCCTGAACAGAGAATTTCAGCAATGTTTTGTGCAAAAGATCAGTTAAAAACTTGTGGTCAAAGCATTTCTACAAAAGACCTATTATGTACAGGAAGAAATGATCTTTGTTCAGAACCACAAAAAATCGATGTATTTCCTGACAAATGAAAATACATTCAATGTTCTGAGCAAACAGACAATTTCATGTATGGCTAATGACAGCAAGTTGATAATTCCCTACATACATGAAACTTTTTGTCCTTTTTTTCGGTTCAGAACACACAGCAATATTAGAACAAGTATTTGTGAAAGTTTCAAATGATTACCACTATTATTTTTTGAAATATCCTTTTCAGGTTACAGTAGATTGGTCATATTTTAGAAATGCAGAAAATCACGTGTAAAGTTTGAGATAATATTTTGGTTCATTTAAATAGATGTACCTTACCCTGGAGCCAACACACATTTTCAGCAAAAATGTGTGTTGCAATCTAAAATGAGCCACATCCATAAGTTTCCCCTTCTTTTTCAGCATCTTGATTGCTCTTTTTCTTCTTCCTTCCACGCAGCACTTTTCTCCGCAATTTAACGTTGTCTTGTTCTTTATAATCCGCCTTCTTTACCCTAAGGCTGTCATTTCGAGAACATTCAGCCAGACAATATTTCCCTGGATTGATGCCAATGCTGTTAAGAACTTGGATGGAAGCTTCACATCCAATATTAAAGTGGGAACAGCATCATGTACTCCAAGTTGCAGTACATCTGAACCAACAAATGTTTGTTTCGGCAATCGTTCCCAAATCATCCTGTTCAGACACTCATTCTGATTTTGGGTCTTGCCATCTAAACACCTTGACAAAAAGATATATTCACTTAACCTCTGAAAGGTTGGTTTTAATTGCACAGCAATATTTACAGGCAAGCCAGCTCCATGTTTGTAACTATTTGTTTTATTTGCCTTGTCAGCCATATAACCACACCAACTGTCAGGACCTTCTGGGCAGTGAGCATGCAGAGGTCGCTTTGCTGTTGATGCACAATGAAACAAGCAAGCATAAATGGATTTTTTCATTGCTTCAACATTGCCAGAATTACTACGTATTGCTATTCCATAGTAATTTTGCATCGTATCAATCATTCTATCTGTTAGTTTTCCTTTCCCTCCTAAACTCTTTTTTCTTTTTTTCGTTTTCGCAATGCTGTTCCCAATTGCTTCTGCAATTGTCCCACACATTCTTTCTTTGCAACAGTGATACCATGATCCTTGTATGTCTCCTTTACAGTATCAAAGCTTTTACTGTCACCGTCACCAAAATACACATCGTATACTAAGTTGCAGCTTTCTATTGAACGCTTAAAAATTCCGGATGCTCCCTCAGGCTCCATTGCTGGTGCTGTACCTTGGTAATTAGCCTTGCATGTATCTTGGTGGTCTTGCCTCCATGCAGCATTTTGGGGGGTGTTGTTATCATCTTCATGTAGTTTACACTTTCTGCACACTTTGCTAAGTGCCTCAACATCAAGCACCTTTCCTGTATCAATGCTGATAACACTTACACAACCATTCAGAGAGGCGAAGCCTCTTCTCTGCCAAGTGCCATCACAGGACACTCCACATTTGACAAGACCATCTTTAAAGTTAGGTTTTAAACCATTAAGCTCTTTAGCAGCAGTAATCATTGTCTCCATTGAAACTTGTTTCACAGCCTTAAGCAGTGCTTTATTGTGGTGAGCATATGGAGTTGGTCTAGGAGGAGTTGGCATGTTCATCAGACCACAAAACCGTTTTACTGCAGCACGACCACAACCAATGGACCTTAGTGCATACACAAACCTCCTATTTACTTCAAAATAACGAGATACCCGACATGAGGTGAAAAACTCCTTTTTCCAACCACAAGAACAACAAAGTAGGCGAAGATGAGAGGCACACCCTTTTCGTTTTGTACACATTTCACTCAAAATAAGGGAACATTCAAAGCATTCTTTGCACACTAAAATGCTATATACAGCGGACAAAATTGTCATATCCACAAATCGAATCGCAGTGACGCTTGATTTCTCCATAGATAGTCCATCACCATCAATTTTCTGTCGTTTTGAAGGCTTTAGCTTTGTAGACGATGCTGAGAATCGTTTTCCTGTTGGCTGTTCATTATGGCTGAAATCACCACTGATGTTTGACATGTTTCATTGCTGTGTGTGCTGATTACCATGAAATTTTCGCTTCTTTGAATAACTAGACCGAGCCCTTCGCATTTTAAATGAAAGTTTAAAAGGCAAACAAATTTTAAAGAGAAAATTTGAATTGTAAATAAGGAAGTGCTTCGCTTGAAATCGCTGTTTAGTTTAGTTTCTGAAACCACTGTACTTGTAACATAGGCAATACTTCATGTAAACAAGTAGGAAAGGTTTCTGGATGTTCCAATCAAAAGAATTCAGGGAGTGGAGAGTGGTAAGCACGTTCTTTTTAGACCAATAGGTAAGATTTAAAGTACATAATCCGTTGCTAAGGTGGTTGCTAAGGGGAAAATAGCACATTTGTTCAGAAATTACCATTTTTTTTGTATTTATTACAGCAAATCAGTTGAAAAGTTTTGTTAAATGAAACTAGATAAATAAAGCTTGCAAATTTTGCCACTTTCCAAAAAATGAGAAAAATCAAGATTTTGAGTGGAAGACCACCTTGAGTCTTTACAAATCTTCTGGAATTCAGTACCTTCATCACACTGCACACTTAATGGTACAACATTATTCTCACTCAGGATCATTTAAAATTTCTTTTTTACATTTTCGCTCGATTTATTCTTTAACAATTTAACAAAAGCATAATGCGAAGCAATGTCTATACACACAAGCAAATATTTACATTGATAATTAAAACGTGCCAAATCGTTCATTTCAGCTAAATCCATCAACCATTGACTATTTACGTTATCTACATGAATTTTTAATTGCTTATATTTCTTAAACACACGTTCGTGTAAGGAATAAGAATGTTTTTGCTCATCATCGTCAAAGCATTCACCTTTCAACAATCTAGCAGCTTTTTAAATTTAAATTCGATCGAGTCAAAATGCTTACGTTTACTCCAACGCAACTTCATCTCCCCATCTCTATAAAAAACAAACAACAACATTCTTGTTTTATACTCTGCCCCTTACTACCTCATATAATTTCATAATATTATCTTCACCAAGTTTTTGATAAGCAACGATTTGTGTGCTATATTTAATTATGCATTCCTTAGCTTATTCACCAGTTATTTTCATACAAAAAAACAAACATAAGAAACATGTGTCTACCTCATCATTGTCTGTGATATGTTTTGATAAACGTTTCTTTTTAGAAACACTTGCGCTCTCACTCTGTGTCCGCACCGGTTTTCTCTTTCCTGCCATCAACATACGTTCAACATTTTCAATTTTTCTTATTTTCCCTTGAAATTCTTTGATCTTCTTTAATGCCAAGTCTAAATTCCAATTTTTTGAAAATGTGAATTTTTCAAATTCACTATCTGCCCACACCATTCGTTTTTTGCTTTTTCTGTTGGTCAATTCAACCACCTCAGCGTCGGGATCTTCTTCTTGGTCAAGATCAATTACCGTGTTGCCACTCTCCCCGGAATACTCTTCAGTACCTTTTGAAGTTCCAAAACCATCCTACCATATTTCGTCTCGTTACTTCGCAAGACCAATCTACGTTTTTCAAGTTCATGTAATAGGGTGAAAAATTCACTGCAATCAAATGATTTCAACTGTTCAAGAGCCTTAATGAAACACGCCAGTTCAACAGGAGTTATTTCCAAATTGACGGAGGTAAAGAACGCGTTAGCTACATCCAAGAACCTCGAAGCCGAAAAAACATTTTTTTGTTGTAATAATTGTACCATACGAGCTTTTCAAAATTACCTCTTAAACTTTGATATTGAACCGCATGTTTAGCAGGAGATTTAGAAAAAACACGGTCACACATTTTTAATAATAAAAGAGTAAAACGTACGAAAACAATACAATACTACTTGCTACGAAAAATAGTAAGTGAAGCACAACAACAACCCGTGTGTAAATTTATACACATTTCTTCATTTATTTTCTAAGTAGTAAATATGCTATACCTACAAAAGCAGCTATATACGAATATTTTACAATTTGTTCACTCATATCTACATATAAATATATATACGGATTAAATTCTTTATCCCTTATTTCCTTATAATATTCCTGTTGCTCAAACGATGTGAATAATGTATATTTTCCCAGTTCGTCATGCGCATATTTGTGCAATGCAAGAATAAATAGCTTGTCACTTAATGTTTTGCGCGGTAAGCTCGTAAGTTTTTCATACATGTTATTTTCAGTTAGAGCACTAATAGCTTTTATTTTACCATATTCTTTTCTTAATGTATTTTTCACTAGACTGTTTATCTGATTATAATAATCCGGTGTTGTAATAAAACCTGGGAAAAACAATGTTGTATCATCTGTCGACGACGACGTCATCACAACCACGCAAAGCTGTTAATGCTTTTTGGGTGAAAAAATTGACGTATTACACAAGTAGACGGGTACATTCTTCGGTTGTCGAATATATAGATGCGGACCAGTCAACAACCTTTCTAATATAAGCTTTTAGATATTGTCTAAAAAAGTATCTTAATGTTCTAGACGACATCTTCTTTCTACCGCATATTTGAATAAATACATGTAGTTTATAGCTAGTATAACTACAAATACACTTTTGCACTCCGTGATCCACACCGCAACATTTTTCATTAGTTACTTTTATACCAGATATACCTCTTACGATGTAGGTAAATTGTAATAGATCTTGAATACGGCTAGGAAAATCATACCGGTCATTCATAGGGTGAACAACTAATTTTAAATAATAGCAAGGTTCGGAAAGCATTTTCTTTGTTCTTAGATCCAATTGTCTGAGTAAATAATGGTGAAATTATATTCGGCATACGGTTTTGTTGCTTTACCTAACTTTCGACTGTTTTTCCCAATATATGTAGGTCCTAAATCTATTTCTTGAATAAGTATTAAATCTTCGTCGTGAGTAACATCAAAGTTTAAATTATCCAAAACCAATGATTTTGATGTGATAAAGTTTATAGTAGCATTGGTTATTAGTTGATTATCGCAAATATACTTTGAATTTCTTAACCGTCCATCTTCGGTCTCATCATTCATTAAAGATTTCTTTACTTTCAAAATACTATATTTCAAAGCGTGAGCATATTCGGGGAAAATATTACTTTTTAAATCAATTATGATTTTATGAATGATTTTTCGTTTGTTATAATCAGTAGTATTTTTCAATATTGAGGTTATTTGGTATGTGTCGTTGGGTTTTTGATCAATGCTACCAGTCTTCACACTTTTTATGATGCTTGTAATAATGCCTCTATACCAACTCATTTCAGAAAAAAAGTAATAGGGTAAAATTTTTGTACCCTTATTCTGTGCGATAAAACCTCATTTACCACCATCGTGATAATATGAAAATATTTGTTGCGATAGCACTTTCCGCGTTAAAATCTCCATGCAAATAAAACAAATCCGTTTCTCATATCGCTTTTATTTAATCGTGGAAAACAAATGACCAATTTCGTCTACTAAATAATATTTTTCATTAAAATTATCAAACCACCAACATCCATATTTTTCTAAACTTATTTTTTCTAGATGAAAATTAGTTCCAAAATATTTAGGTTTCATCCATTCGGCTCTATAAATCCCGACACGTTCTAACCAAGAAAGAATTTGTTCTTCGCTTGCTTCACGATCATATCCTTCACAATCCGGGATGTATACATCTTTCCAATAAACATGATACAGTTTCATCTTTTTACACATGCATGATTTTAAGCTACACGTGTTTTTCATCATTTTGATAGGTTTATAAAGAGATAAATTAACAAAATCATCCATAAGCCTATATTTTTCTGAATGCAACCATCGGTAGAAACAATTGCGGTGACGTTCAACCCAATCGTAAGATTCGAGCCAGAGTTTATAAAGCACATTATACGTTTGCATAATCCTCTTGAGAATCTTATATTGGTATGGTGTAAGCAATATTCTATAGTAATAATGGTAATTTTCAGCTTTCACATCATAACACTCTTCAATTTCTGTAGGATAATCTGGTTTCTTACCCATGTTACAAACAACAAACAACAAAATCAACTCGCGTATCGTATATTTATACTGTTCTTCCATCAACATTTTTTACATGTTTACATTTACAAGTTCTACTTCTTTTTTTAAAACCGCCACATTTACACAACTCTTTCATTTTCGTTATACAATTCCTTGTATAATTCACAGCTAGGTTAAAAATATTTAAAAATCGTAACGAAACTAAAATATTATGTTCATTAAACATATCAAAACGATGTAATCTAATACTGGACAACCGTTCTTTATTATCGGTTAATTTATGTAACATATGGTTCAATCTCCCGAGAAGAGATCTCATTTTTGCATAAAAATCGTCTTCATTAGTAAATCGCATACCATGAAGGTGTGTTATTATATTATCACAAGTACAGCTACGCAAATGAATATCGGGAAGTCTACAAAAACCTTTATCTGTTACAAACTGACACCAACTTGCACACATATCAATTCTTAAATGACATCCGGAATGTAAATTAAGCGTCACAACTTTTATCGTACATCCGCTGATTGTTTTATCAGTTTCAGATTCGTAAGTACTTTCTAGCCTAATTAAAAATAAAACATATTTTACATTCCTATATGCATAATTGTCCACTATCATACATGTTCCCTTTTCAAAAAACTTTCGTTCTGCATATTTTAGCACTATGTCGTATAATTCAAGGTCTGATGATATATGGTCTTTCACATCGTCATAATTTTCATTGTCTTCCAAATATTTCACACACGCTGTCGGTATACATCCGTTCTCATAAAGAGGATCCATATGCCGCAATTATAATTCGTCGAATTTGTCTTTTAATCAATACGAATGTTCTGTTGTTTGTTCTTCTTCTTTCTTGATTTACGCGGTAAAACGCGTAAATAATGTTGTACAACACACGAAATGTTTTTACTGAGTAATCTCCATACGGGTCTAAAGTGGGATAATGAATAAAAAATTGCAAACCATAACAAGTATACCAATCAACTAGCTTATTTAGTAAATCATGCTCATCTGATGTTTTGCTACACAGTATGCGATTAACTGTAGATAACAAACGTTCTCTGCCAAACTCTAACCCACTACGACGAATCATTCTTGTTTATTTATAACCAATAATGCTGATTTTATTTCTTTACAAACGCTTTTTTCAATGGTATTTTTTAAATAGAATTTTCCTTAAGCGTCACCACATTGATTTACATTAAAGTATTTTTACTGACTCTTTTTTCTATAGTATTTTTATTAGAGTAGGATTTTCTTTCAAGTTATTTACACAGATTTACATCAAAGTATTTTTACCGACCGGAAATACGTGCATGTGACGCACAGAGGCGTAAATATAAAAGTTTTATTACAGTGTAGCCAGAGAAATAAAGCACACTTTCGTTAGAAGATGGATGTCCAGTGTGAAAATAAGATAAAAATAATCGAGGACATTCTGCGAGTTGGTGTGTAGCAAAAACAAAGAATCAGATTTCAAATACTTCATTTCGTTCTGTAAACGTGCAAAATTTCAATTATCTATAGAAAATATGGTAGCAAAATGGCAGAAGATCAAGAAATATAAAAACCCCGAACCACAGCCAGAACCACAACCACAACCAGAACCACAACCAGAACCAGCAAGTATAGAAAGACTAATGTTTTCCAAAATGAAGTGCAAGATCTACTATCCCTACTCGATTTTCAACAAAGTGGTGAATATCAATTTAATGAAAAACAACAACAACTACTAGAGCAACAATTGTATATTGAGCCACCACCACCACCAACACCAACATTAGAAGAAACAGAAGTGTCAGTAGCATCACCGAAAAAAATTAAAAGAAGAGGTAAAGGGAATAATGGTCGTGGGAAAGATATTAAGATAATGAAGCAAATAGACCTACAAACGATAACGCCTTATTGAACCTCTACAATGAAAAAATTGAAACATCAATGAAATTGAATCTACGAAAACTAATATATGAAGATGTTGAATGTATGGTCCTTACAGCTTCATCAGAAGATGAAATTATATGTGATACTGAAAAAAAAATACAGAATATATAATAGAATGTCTGACATGTACAAAACGAAACTAATGAGAATTAAGGAAGAAAAACGAGAAATAGGTGTGATTATGGAAATCGAACTTCTCAATGATGTAAATAATGTAAATAAAAAAACGCTGTAAATAAACACAATTTCTTAAAAATATATTTTTACAAATTTTTATTAAATCACAACATTTTAAAACATTTTACAATATTGAATCGCGACATTTTACAACATTTTTTACAATATTTTACAATATTTTACAATATTTTACAGCATTCTACAGTATAAACTACAAAATTACAACACAAAATGAAAATATCATCTATATCTAAATTTGTCAATTTCTTTATCCATTTTATTTCCCTGCCCATAGTTCCTTTCATCATACCTTTCACAATAGGGAATAAAAAACCACCTTTTCCTCTCCGCACGTCGCTTCATAAACCAATTTAGTCCCGCAACGGCACCTAAACCAAAACCTCCTTTCTGCCCTTTCCACCCTTTCGGATATTTCCACCTTTTTTGCTTACTTTTGGGAACTTTATGGCGAAATTTATTGCAAAATTTATCACGTAAACGATAAGCAAATCGTACTGACAAACCACCCTTTTTCAATTTGAAACGTTGCATATTTATGCGTTGTTTTTTAATCACAACGACACCCGCTTTTATATAATTGACAGCGAAGATGCTGATGAACCAAAAGGGTTAATCAGCATCTTCACTGTTGCTGCGGTTTATAGCGATGGGTTATATAGCAATGGAAATTGCTCTGATTGTTTTTTTTTTATCGTTAATTTGATTGAATGTTGATGTAATTTCAATCACAACACGGACATCCATTTTTGTGCAGTCTCAAAAGCAGCTTAGACGGTAAACATGCTGTTTGTCGAAAAAGCGGTATTTCACCCTTACAAATCGTCCATAATTCTCGTAACTCGTTACCACAAAAAACACTAAGTCCATCATCATTTTCTTTCAACATTTTCAAATATTTATCCTGTTGATCCTTAAATATATGACGAAAATACTTTACGAGCATCGTTTGTCTTATGTCATAAATAATATGAGTATCTCTGTAAAATTCCCACACAAATCCAATAATCAACACCATCGTGCGGTTTTTACCCCCAACCAAGATATATTGTAGAAAACGTGAGATAACAGGGTGTTGTATCAGGAATGTCGTCGTGTTCGGCTTTTACTAAAGCGGCAGTGTCACCTGCTGTGCATCCAGGCTGCGCATAATAAACCGATATTCGGAATTTGTCGGAAAATATCGGAATCATAACACCCTGAGTTATGGAAGCGTCAACAAGTGAGGTAAGTTTGTTTAAAAAATGGGCATAAATTTACATTTATTTAGCAGTGGAAGACTAAGCAAATGCTGTTTATTATACAGGTTAACAATTGCAGTTGCAAAAGTGCATGTGCCACGAAAAGAAAAGGAAATAGTAACCGAGGTTGCCCATGTAAAGCGAAGAACATCGTGTGTTCAACCAGCTGCAAGTGCGGAACTCGCAAAACACCGTGCAAGAATAAGGTATGTTTGTGAATCAAATGTAATTAATCTTTTATGTTCTTTTATGTTATGTTTAATTTTTTATTCTTATAGGAGAATGTTTACAAAAGTAGAATAGGCCATGATAGATCACCGCGCCGTGCGAATGCGAAAGAAGGATTCTATGGCGTCACACAGAAGATCAGGACAGATAAAGAGAAAACAATGATGTAAAGGTGTGTGAATTTCTAACATGTTTGAAACATTAAAACATGAAAATGTCGCCTTATGGCAGTATGGTATATTTATTTGATGGTTGTATATGTTTTGATACCTGCATATTCGTAATTAGTGCAATAAACCCCATGTGCAATCAGTATTCCAGTTTCTGAATTATGCTAACATTCTGTATAATAGCTATTGCATAAAAAACAAAGATATTCTAGCAAATAAAATATTTTAATTAAAATTGTGATTTGTTTTACAGGCATTTATTCATACACTTAATGATGACACTGTTAGAAAACTTGCAATTAGGAGCCTAAGAAGAGGAATAGGGAGTATGGATTACATTCACACCCTCCTTATTGCAGAGGATGATCTAAATGAGAATAGCAGTGAAACACAGGATGGAAACATTGATAATTTTTCTGGTGATTTTGAAGCAAGGAAGCAGCAACAGGGTGACCATGAAGGAGGTGCATTTGAAGGAAGTCAGCCTGGTCAGCAGCAAGATCGTGAAGGTCCTGACACAACAGCAAATAAGGAAGCTGTTCCTACATGGTGTGTCTGCTCAAATTGCAGGCTTATGTCTCAAGCTATTGAAAATAAGTGCTGCAAACTGAAAAAATGCATAACATTATGCTCACGTTTTTCAAAGATATGCCTGGATCCTGATGTTCTTGAACTGTGCATTCGAAACACAAGTGACATTCAAAATGACAGGGAAGATAACAGTACAAGATCTTTCCGTAAAGCTGCTTACAGACAGTTTATTTTGGCTCGACATGGGTATTTGAGTAAAGGAAACCCTCGTGTGTATTTGGGTAAAGGAAACCCTCGTGTGTGTCCATCATGTGTTGTCCTTAAAATAAGACAGTGCTATCCATCTGTGACAGGCGTTTATATGGGTTACAGGGAACGATGATATTTATACTTAAATATTCATGGCTACAGACTATCGAAGGTTTATTCTATTAATTCACATTCAGTGGAAGTGTTCTTAAAATATTGTATCAATTCATTTGCCAACATACACTAATTGATTTAATCAGTTATTTGAAAGTTTGATAACTTCTTGTATAATTGATAACCTACTGTGATTTTTGTACCAATCATAAAGTGACAGGAATTGAGCTTGTAGAAATGATCAAATGATATTTAAACTATCTCAAATGCACTGATACAATAGTTCAGGAACACTTCCAATCAATTACATTGTTGTATTAAATCTGCTTTTCCTTGTTGGTATGTCCTTTGTTGCTGGTGGTGGTATGTGTGCAATAGTGGGAGCAATGTTGCCTGGGTCGCTTGCATTGAGGGAGATATGGCGGGTTACATTCTCAACATCATGTAATCTCCTGTGGATGATTTTCGAAATGAGAAGTGGAATGTACTCAAATCCTTTATCAACTTTAACCTTTTTCTATCCCATTGCCTGGTCCTTCGATTGTATTTTCTGGTGATAATTTCATCACCGCCTTTACTTTTGGCTTCTGGAAGATTGATGTGGTAATTCCAATCGATTGCTGTTAATTGCTTTTGGACTTCATACACTCTATAACTAAGGAAATAATATGCACAATACAACTATGAGTTTTCAGAATATATATAATTTTATATACAGTATATGCAAGAAGACATGGAATTTGCCATAATATACTAAATTTCATAAAGCAATTTTTTATGCTTACCTCAATGGTACTCTCTTGGGTGCATACACCAGGCTGAGGCTATTAGCACGTTCAATTCCTCCAGTGTGTCTGCCAAATACAAGAGATTTATAATATATTGTTACAAAATGGCTACAAATGAGCAGTCATATTTCTTTTCATGGACATTTGATGAATCAATTTACCCCCATGCTTTGGACAGGCAATGCCCACATATGTGATACCATCTGTATTTATATAGAATATTCATGTAATATTATAAAGACTATATACCTAAACCTTATATAATATTTGAAGCTGTCTAGCAGTTCTGGATTGAGGATAACCTTCTGTAGCTCAATGAAATCCTTGTCACGTCTGTCAAACCAAGGAAGGTCCTTTTCATGATCTCCTTCAAGATGGCAGCATTTACCTCCAAGCCATTCATGACTGTTGCACACATGATGCAATAGTCCTATGCACATGTCCTGTTGGTTTGCAATGAACAATAAATGTTACAGCTAGTTTTTTTCTGGAGAGTAAATTCTTAACACATGGTGAGCAAAAATTTACCTTCAGTTTTAATGCCTCAGCATCTGATGTGGATTCATCCTTTTTACACTCACTTGAGCAATAGCAAAAATGACGGATGATATGGCTTGACCAGTCTTTTATTTTCTTCATTGCCTTTGGTTTGCCAAGCTAAAATGAAATATAATAACCTTTTTACCACTTGGAGTTCA
>JAOBYK010445678.1:0-11941 GCA_025434845.1 Phenganax subtilis | reverse complement strand
TTTGTAAACTTTGAATTCACTATTTCCAGTGTTGTCGAGTACGTTTTCACCTCCCACGCTTACGACAAATTATTCAACCAAAATTTCTTCAAGATTATTTAAAAACCAAGATTTATCGTTTTTGTTTTTAAAATTGAACTTTAGGGCAAGCGTATGTGGTACCAAACATGCGTCAGGCTTGAGTTTTGGGATATCCACATAGATTTTTTCTCTTGGGTTTGCTGTGTTTGGATTAAAAGTACTCACATGTTTTGTGTGCTTATCTTGGATTTCAGACTTATTATGTTTTCTAAAACTTGGACTTAGTTTTTGTTGGTGCATTTATTATTAGGGAAAAAAATGTAACTCTAAAAGTTATATATTTTAAAATTTATCTTTTTTGACTCACATCGTTTATAGCTCAAACTCGCTACACTCGTGTTCGCTTCACTCATTTTCACTTCATTTGTTTTTTGTTTTTATACAGATCGGAAACGAACCAAGTTAACACTAAAGCGAGTATCCAGAAGTTGTCAGTTAAGAAACTTACACCTTTTGCTTCCCATTTTAAGATTACACCAAGTAGATTTAACACTGTGCTAGCTATGGGACCCACTTGTTTTGCTAAGTTTCCCAAAGCTTTTGCGAATTGACTCGTGGCTTGAGCTCATTTTTTACTGCACTTCTAGCATTGATCAACACGGTTGTTATGATTCAACCTATTGCTATAGCAACACCACTCAACGCTATTAATTGTTGTTTTGCCCATTTTTTAAACTTTTCGAGTCAGTTTAGATCGGTTTTAAATAATTCATCTTCTAAGATTTCGATCGATTCTTGTGACGTTAACCTTTGGTTCATTCTTAGTTTTATTTCATCAGACTTTAGTTCTGCGAGTCTTGCAATCGTTTTACATATTTCTGCTCTTTTGTTGTCTTCGCGTCTGCAGGCTTCTTTTGCTTCATTGTCCCAATATCTTTTTTCTGTCTGGAGCGTTTATGTTATCTACAGGTAGTTCTCCCAACAGTTCTAGTATTCATTTTATTTCTCTTCATTCTTGTATGGTTAAGAGTTCAGGCTCACTGCTTTTGGCTTCCTTTATGTCTTGTTCCAACTCTTCTCCGCGTTCTCGAATTCTATAAGAAGTTTCACGATTTACTTGACTCGTTGTTTCTTCTAAGCTATCACTACTTATGGCGTCTAGTTCTATGTTTTCTTCGATTTGCACCAAGGTCGTTCCATGATGTTTGCGATTTGCTTTTTCTGCTAGGTTTTTAAAATTATATACGTATTTTTGAAGTTATTTGTTTTTCGAGTACTCAAACTTATCATCCACGAGGATTATAATCAGTTTTCCTAAGAATTCACCACCAACTAATTATTCTTCCTTTTGCGGTTCTTCTTACTTTGAAGTTTTCGATCAACTCCTTAAAATTGGATCCATCTTTTTTTACGACGATGTGTTCTAAGAGATTTATTAGAAACGTTTTTTTATCATAAATTTCAGACCTTTCATATCGGGGACACCTTTTTTAACATCTGGGATGTCATCGTAAGTGTAATGCTAATCTAAGTTGCTTCGCTCGTCTTCATCATCATCATCTTCCAACAAAGAAGTTTCGATGCCTTTGTCTATATCATCTTCGTTTTCTATATCATCATCTACATTGTTGTCATCTAAGTCGTCCATTTCAATTTCTTGCTCACGGTCAAAATCAAAGTCTTTAAATTTGCTTTCCATTTATTTATTGTTAAAGATTTTGAATGTCACTTTTTTTAACTCAAAAATTATGTTTATCGTCATAATCCAACCATTTTACTAGTGCTTTATTACCACGAGTTTTTATAATTTTTTCGACTCTGTAGACGTCATCTTTTTTATCCACAGGTGAAAATTCTTCTTTGTAAAACTTACCAAAAGTAGGTTTGTCGTTGTTGATATCTTGTATCTCATACATGGTCAGGTCACCTGTAAAAACTTTAGAAATCTGAAAACTCTCCTTGGTGAAATTAGCTTGTTCATTTATTTTAACAGAAATTTTGTTTTTAATAAATGGATTACTATTAAAAATGGAAATACGGTAAAGATCACCCAGAAATCTCTGATTTAATAAAGTCTTGGTCAAAAAAAGATGCAAAACGAGAATTTCTGAGAAACTATCCTGACACAGAAATCGATAAATTTGATTTGTTTACTTCATCAGCAAGACTGGGGGTAAGTGTGAAGTTACGAATCAAACTTATTGTACAGCGAGGCCAAAGCTTTGATACAACATCAAATCCTACGAATTTAGACATAATCCAGAATGGATGAAGCTCTTGGTGAAGATATGGATCACTTATGGACACTTCAGATTTGGAATCATTTTAGTACGATCCAACACTTGGTGTTAGAAAATAATTCTAAAACAAGTTTCTATAGTTTTAAAATCTACGTCAACGACTATGGTTATTTCACGTGTAAGTTGAGTCCTTTCTATACCAGAAAAAATTTCAACACTGGACCGAGTTTTAATTATCTCGAAGACGCTTACTCTGCAAGTTTATTAGCAGCTTGCATGTTGAGTTACAAAGCTGGAATGAGCACGGAGGACTTTACGAGATATCAACCTAAGATTATCTCCAGTTTAGCAAAATACTATTTTTACTACCACATGATACGGTTCTTACGTAACCCAGAAGAACTTATAAAATTAACCAATAGTGCAAATAAACCTCATAAAGTCTAGAATGGGTCTCTTAAGATTAAAGCACTTCAGTCATTATAAAATGTTGAACAATGATCCTCATGTTTGGAAAGCGTTTATCACAAAGTCGTCCAATGGTTTAACAAAGCTTGGTCAGAAACTTTTTCAACAATCGTTGGAATTATACGTTTAGTGTGTTTTAGGTGCTCAAGCAAACACACAATCGAGTATCGTTGAACAAGGTGCATAATCTCTACAAACGCAAGATGTGTTCTACAAAATAGTTAAAGACACGATATTTCAAGACGATCTCTTGGTAACTATTTCAAACATGAGAACAGCTATCAAAGACACCAACGTTATTTTAAACATGGTGATTGGTCCTGGAATTATTTTGATACCTTTGAACATGGCTATCTTACAAAAACCGATTGAAAGATTCAGCAACAAACAAAATGAAATTTGGTAAAAATAAAAATTTAACGTGAAACTTAAGCCAGACACTAAAATTGAAACACTTAAACCTAAGTTCGACACTAAAATTGAAACAGCTAAACCTAAGCTCAAAAAGTTCGAAAAAACAAAGCCGAGCAAAGCAAGTACGAAGTGGCCACAAAACCTAGAAACCCTTGAGATAGCTGGTACCCTGCCAATGGTTGGAATTATCATCGCAAAATATTTGTTATAATATATGGCATTACACTACAGTTATGAAAACGAAAATCAAAACAAATAAAACAGCTCGAAGAAAAAACGAAAGCGAACCAAGTGAGCCTAAGCAAGATCCCTAAGGAAATTGTAAGAACATTCTTATACAGTTTCTCTTATAGGTCCATTGCGAGCAAGACATCGCTCGAATCAACACCAACACCCTCTAATAGTGGATACCCTCCAAAGAGCTCCACGGTTTATCTGCCAAATGTCAACGATAAACCAAAATCATGTTGTTGCAACACTAGTTCGATAACGACACCACTATTACGAGTCTCATAATTAGGTACTCCACTATTATGTTAATGAAAGACAATTCCAAACAACAACAAGACATCATCGATCTCGATATGAGCACTGTAAGACCCGTAATGCCTACATCAGGAATTTTTGGAGGTAGCCAAATTTTTACACCAGGTGTCATGTTTTATCTGAGAGATATGACGACCAGCATCGACGACGTAATCTTGTTTTATTCTAAAATTTTGAAAACGTTGGCTGAAGACTATAGAAATGAGTCCAACTTGGAAATTCTAGTAGAAACCTATGAGGCATTTGACTTTACTTAGTTTTACTTAAAGTCTACTTAAAACTTACTTAAATTCTACTGTTACAGTTTTTTAGACAAATTTTAAGTAGTTTTGAGGAGTACTTTAGACTACTTGAAACTTGTTTAAAACCTACTTAAAATCTACTTATAACAAATGAAAGAGCAAAATAATGAGAGAACCAAACACAAATGTAGTGTGTCCGAAGAACAAACACCCACCACTATCACCACGCAAACCAAAGTCAAAGATCCATGAAAAGTAGCAGCTGGAAAACAACTTGCAGAAATATCAAAACTAGCAAAGGAAGCTAAAAAGAAAGCACTCAAACAACAAAATCTGCAAAATATTACAAGCGTGAGGGAGGTGAACTGGGGATATACTCCAATCGTAATAGTTTCCTTACTTGGTATTGGTGTCTCCTGCTACATGTTTTATCCAACAAAACATCCTATAGTTAAAAAACCAAAACTGAAACAAAGTGAGCCTGAGCAAAAAGAACCAACTACAAAAGTTAGTGATATTACACTAGAAGGGAAAGCAAAGCTCCTCAGTTTCAACTAAAAACCTAGTCTTCTTCTTAAAATGTGAATCCTGATTGAGATTTACATGTTTTTTCTATGTATAATAAATGAGCAACAAACAAAGCCCAAAAAAGTACATAAATCAAATCTATGACGCTAGTGTACTTGCGTTGTCTGCTGTTGGCATGTCGATGTTGAGCAAGATAGCATTCAGAGAATCTCTAGGAACCCCTCAATCTATGCAAAACATACTGAAACTAGCTGGAGCTGTAATGTTGGGATCTATCATTGTAAGTTCCTTGAAGACAAAAAATAATTCCAGAAAAGATTGATAAGTGAAAACGAGCACAGCAAGTTTGCGAAATGAACGAAGTGAATGTATAAATAAATGGCTTCAATAATAGCAGGAGGGTTATTTAACGCAGTCGCTTTTGCACGTGCAGGATTTTTGTTTAATAATTTGAACCACCATGGATACGAAGCAGAAATGAATCGACCCAACTTAGCTATGGAAAAACTCGCAAAAGACAAAGAAGCTTGGTACGAAAAAGAAGTAGCTCATAAGAACAAGCTTGCTAGATTGAGACAAGAACTAAATGACGCTAACAAAGATAGCAACATGACAAACAAGAATCTAGAACAACTTTAAAAAATGCTCAAAGCGGTGAAACTACAATGGACACCAGAACCAAGATTAGAAGACTATTACAAACCAAGTAAAGAATTTCAAGAATATCAACATGTCGTCATGGGTGTTTCAGGAATCGTCGTCGGTGGATGGCCTTTGGAAAACTTATATAACTAAGAAAATGAACTATTGGCCAGGCCCGAGTAAAAAAACAGCAATAACACACGTTAATTCTGGTTGGGAAGAAAATTTTCCTAGTATAAAGAAAGCACTCAAGTACTTATTTCTTTTTGGGGTTAGTCCTTATAAATTTCAAAGAGCTCGTAAAAAAAAAGAAAACTTGGTTGTTGGTGATGATATTTATAAAATAGCAATAAAAGAACCAAAACCATGTGAGACTGGTAATAGAGATATAAATTTTAGATATTTTTCGGCACACGATCGACCTAGATTTTGGAGATGTGGTGATGGTAACAACACTCCTGCATTTAGAAAGTGTTGAAAACATGTAACCTTAAGATGGGTAAAATGTGTAACAGGTTAAAGTTACACATTTTTTTTACGTTCATCTTTTACACAATGTAGTCGTTATCGTCGTGCTTATGTTCGCTCAGTTTGTAATGTCCATGACTCATTGTGTTGATTCCGTCTTCTAGGATGTATCTCTTATCATCGTTCGAACTCTGTGTGATCTTCTCAGCGGTCTCAGAGAATAGTTCATGCTTTCTATTTTTTATGGCATTCATGGACCGCGTGGCTGGAACCTTTGTGAACAAACAGTCTTGTGAACAAATAGTGAACAAATAGTCTTGTGAACAAATAGTCTTCGATGATCAAATCGTGTAAGTGCTCCGTATAATCTAAGTCAACTTTGTCTATACATGGTATTTTTGTCCAGTCCGAGATCTCTTTCCGCGTCATCCATTTGAATCCATGTGTCGGCAACTTTTCCATTATCGCACGACCGTAGGGATTGTTTCGCATCCAAACTTGGAATATAAATACTAGGTTTTTCTGGATCGTACTCCGAAAGGTATTTGTTGTTGGCTTGAGTGTACCTTTTCGTAATCATGGACACCACACTACAAACTCCTATTTCTATCACCAAGTACATATCTTCTTTAGATGGTAATTCTAGTACCACGTTTGTTAATATTAATGCTGCATCTAAAGATAAACCTGGACTAGTGAAATACCATGCTGCGTCGAGGTTGTAATATTTCTTACAGGATTTTCTAAATCGTTCGACCACGTCGCATAGGAGTAATACATCCGTTTTTAAGTAAAGTTCGTGGTATTGTCTCATATTTTTTAGGTTAAACATAATCCAAACTTTTTTTGCGTGTTTGTAATCTTCGTCTGAGATGGGTTCACCGTTCAGTTTTGAGTAAAATGCTTCTTTTGGAGGAATATTTGTTTCTGAGAGTTTCTGAAACAAGTCCATGTAGTTGTAGGAATAAACTCCTTTTCTACATAATAAGCTTACATGTTCTTGATCGTCTGGTAAGTGTCTACGTAAAGAATGAAAATCTTTTGGTTCTAAGTTACCCACAAGAGTCCCTAAGCTGGAACTGAAAAATTTGAAAGAGTCTATGAATCGTAGTTCCCTTGTGACTTGATAAGTGTTTCCATTTTGTTTGTTCACGAAACTGTCCACGGGGACTACTCTTGTAAAGCTGATGTATTTCTCTTTCTTCTTCAGAATGCAATTAATATTACCTTTGGACTCCCCCAACACTTTGATAAATAAATGTGAATCATAGCCTTCTAAGTAGTGGAATATCACAGGAATGAACTTTCGTTTTTTCATTAATAAATTGCATCTACTATGAACTGCACCTCTGTATTTCCCAGTAAAGTGACAATGGTCTAAGGCTTTTTCTTCTTTTAAAAGTTTTTTACAAATATAACAATGTGTAGCATTTTTAAAGTCTTTTTCGTCTTTTTTAGTGGGATTCGCTTTCTTTGGAAACTTAAACCTTTTGTAAATCTCATGAACTTCGTTTTCTAATTTATTAACAAATATTTGAGCAACGTCCTCACCCTCCTTGCTTATCGTATGGTGAGCTAATTTTAGTTTGTGGACCGAATCATCGAAACATTTTATGTAGTAACAGAAACCACTGTGATTGTGTTTTTGGTATTGTGTCATGCCTTTACCCAAGTAGTTGTTCATAGGTTTAGTGAAACTCGAAATCAGTGTAAATCGCAAATGGCACTTGCGTCTTATGACTATAATTTTTGAACTGAACATATAAGTATCTGGGTCTGGATGTTCTGTTTTACATGCCACGTGGAACTTACAATATTCTTTATGTTTTAGTAGTAGATCTTCTCTCCCAAAGTATTGCAGACAATAATCACACACGTAAACTTTTCCCTCTTTATTTGTTACTTGTGATCGTACTAATCTGGTCCTGTTGTTGATTACGACATAGTGTTTATCCTCTATTAGTAATAAACGAATGTTTGGATAATCGTTAATGTGGCCTATCGGGAAAACTCTATCTTTTTCGTTGTAACTGAATAAATTTATCTTAACTTTTTTTCTTTTCTCAAACTTCTTGATGTCTTCTATCGGAGTCGAAAATCCTATGTTGGTCCAATCACGGGTTTCTGATTTTTCTTTCAGATCATCAGTTATTCTTTCATGATCTCGCCATTGCCCCGTGTCAGTAAATAATGGTACTGATACTGCCCATTTGAAACCTTGGTCATTTGTTCGCAGGATTTATGATTGCTTTTTATCAGCTAACCACTTAGGTGTTTCCACGTAAGATGAACTCTTTAAAGTACATATTTTGCGAAGTGAATTAACAACTGTTCTACGGACTCGAATTGCCACCCAGAGCCTTCTTTTTGCTTCTCATCGAACGAACTTAACATCTTGTCAACCATTTTCTTATAAATTTGTTCCAGGTTCGATCTTGGTAATATTCTGTGGTAGGCAGAACTAAAGAAATCCATGTCTTGTTTATCATCTCTACTGTAGCTGGATCTTGAATAAACATGTTACACCCCAGCATGAGTTCCACTTTACTATTTTTTTGTGTCCTTAGAAAGTCTATGAACTGGTTTTTAAGTCAAATTCTCAACCGCATGTATATAGGTTGAACTCCGATGTCTTCTATAGGCTCGTCTAATAAGTTAGTCGTCCTCGGCTTCACTGGCTGTTGTGTTCTTAGAGTTATTCGTGGTATAGGTTTTCCATTTAATTTAGATACACGCCCTGTAATATGTCTACTCATGCCTCCTGCTTTAATAGATTTCTTGAGATCAAAAATTTCTTCATGTCGTCTCTGAACTAAGGCCTTTTATCTTGCATAGCCTTGTTCTTTATATCTCTCCATATGAATGTCTCTTGTCTTGTTTTGTTCGTATTATCTCGAAATTGATTTAATTTTTGTGTTTCTGTGAGTCTCTCTTTGGAGTTTCTTTTCAAAGACTATACGCGTTTTGTCAGTAATTTGTAGTCGATGTTTTGTTTCTTGATTCGTTGTTGGATATTTCTCACAGTTTCTTTCGCCGTATTAATTAAAACGTTTTTGTATCTATTTTTGCATTTAAGACCTTCTTTGACTCGTCGAGTTCTTCTAATAGTTTTTTTCTTATGCTCCGATAGTTTTCTGTGATCTCCAATTTTGATATTCTTTTGTCTTATTTTTTGTTGTGGTTCTCGTTTGTTCATTGCTTCTTTATTTATAGGTTTTTCGTTTATTGTGAAAAGTTTGATTTTTTCGTTTCGTGCATTAACATTAAGCGGCGTAGTATTATCTTTATACATTTGAGAATTCATACCTTTGTTTGTTTTTTTTGATTTTGGATTGTGTTCATTTCTACTTTTATCATAGGTTTATCGATTTTAGTTATCAATTTTTTGGCGTTTGATACATCGTCGCTAAGCAACATAGTATTATATTTATCATTCTTATTTTGATTCTGGTTTGAGTTCATTGTGTTTCCTGCTATAGGTTTTTCGATTTTTGTAAACAGCTTTAATTTTTTATTTCGTGCATTTTCGGTGGTAGTAGTTGTATTATTATCTTTATATATTTCAGAATTCATACCTTTGATATTTTTAGTTTGGTTTGTGCTCATAGTTTTTTTTTTACTTCTATACGTTGAATTTTTTTATGAAAACTAGGTTGAGCAATCGACCTATTATACAAATTAGTTTACGGGTTATAGCAGGTGGTTAATTCTAATTTATATATATTAGGCAAAAAAGTGTTAGCTCATTTATCATTCATAATGCGGCAGAACCGACCATTCCTGTACTACTTAAATGGTATTAACAAGGTGTGTGATGACATCATAACTAGAGTAATTGGAGTGTTGTGATGTGAAAATATCATTTTTCAAATATCCTCAAGATCTTCCCAAACATGTTTTATAGCTATGTCAACAAGATGTGTTCAAGCATGTTTGTGATGACTTCATAACCTACTTTGTATATTATTTGCATGACTGCACACAAAAATTAACTGAATATAAGTAATAAACATAAAATGTTTCAACACCTAAAGGGACACAACCAAAACACCAACAAAACAAAATCAATTTATATTAATTTCCCTTAAATAAAGGATATATGAATTTAGACAAATTAACAACGAAAAATGAAACATAAAAAACAAAAAATTAACACATGATAAATAGGGGTAGAATGAAAAAGAAGTTCCAGACACAACTGAGAAAAAGCAAGAAATGAAAAACGAAAAGAACAAAAAATTAACACACATAATAAATATGGGTAAAATGAAAAAGAACTTCATGACACAATTAAGAAAAAAATAACAGCAGATGACGCTAATAAGTTATTAGATGAAATTGAAGGCTTTAGTTACATTTCAGAAAAAGGGTTAAAAACGAAGAAGGATATATTAGAAAATACAGGAAGAGTGGAGACAAACACAAGATGAATATTTGGAAAGAAATTAAAAAAGGTGAAATGAAAAAGAAAGCTGATTTGCCGTCTAAGAGAAAACGAGATATATTTGATTTAAAAAAAAAACTACCAGGACGGGAAGTGTGTTGGACTATGTTTTTCTAAAACCTCGTAAAACACAGTTTCATATTAAGCTTCAAAAGACGGCAATGAAAAACAATGTTATAATTTATACTAGAGATGCTAATAACGAAACAAAGATCACAAGATTTTTCCAAAACATGGAGACTCTTATGTAATTAAGCTAGTACAAGAAAAGTTTATAGGTTATAAAGTTCAACTAGATCTAAATTGTAAGATGGTTAAATATGATCCAGCTACTGAGGATGCAAAGAGAAATGATGCGCATTTCCTTAGCAATCAAGAAATAATATTAAAAGGTACAGATATTGAATTGGTTTATATCAAAATGAGAGAAAAAATATTAGAAGCATGATCCAACATTTGAACTTCACATACCTGACTTGTACTTTGAAAGATGTCAATGCGGGTTCAGATAAGTTCCGTAACTCAGGACAATTTTGGTAACACAAACCACATAACTTAAACAATTTTGATAACATAATACGATTAACTTAAATGATTTTGGTAAGATAATCTGCTTAACTTAAACAATTTTGATAAGATAAGCTACGTAACTTAAACATTCTTAGCCAACTAAACCATGTAACTAAAATTTTTTGTAAAACCAGCTATGTATTTATTTTGTATTGTACTGACCAATGGAAAGTGTATTGATTCCATCGGGTACTATAATTTGCTTGTCGTCATCCGAACTTAGAGCGATTTTCTCTAGTTCTTCCGTGTATAAGTCATATTTGCTAGATCTTATCATTTTTCGTCTAACTTTGAGTGCGGTTTTTTCTTCTGATGTTTGCTTATAGTCTTCATGTTTTATTGCTTTCTTAGTTACACTCTTCTTTATACCTTTTGCTTTTTTGGTTCCACCACCATCTGACTTGATATAACTATAACATTTAGACCTAAGTCCAACGAACTCAAAGATTTGTTTTCCTCCGAGCTCGTCTTTCATTAGTCCTGGAACTTTTTTATTTACACCTTTCGTAATATGAGGATTGTCAACTTCGAATTCGCTTGTATCGAACCAGTTTTTAAGGTCTGGGGCGATGCCTTTGTAAAAAGTCTTCAGTTTATATTTTATAACACAGAGAATCTTTATCCGTGAATAATAGTTTCGCTTGGTCTTTGAATTTAGGTTTAATGTAATTATAATGAAAGTCATACATTAATGTCTTAGATATATCCAAGATTGACATTCCCACATATATCGATTTGTTTAGGAGTAATTTTGTTTTATGCATATGAACCGCAATAAGATTTTCATCAAATCTTGTAGTTGATTTATAATTTGGTCTCTTGAATAACTTTAATGCTTGAGTTTCATTTGTTACTAACCTCGCATCTACTCTCTTTCCGGTGTTTTCCATCGTTTTACCAATGATGGAGTTGTTCACAAGCTTGAAAAAGTCTTTCTCAAATTTATTTTTTGAATTCGTAGATTTGTATTAAGCTCAATGTAAGGTTCTAACCAATATGATTCCTCGAAGCTTATACCTCTTTGTATTTTTGTTAGTGTTAGTTCTTTTCAATACATTTCTTAAGACTTTCGTGATGTACCACATAATTTCTTCTATTGTTTAGACTTGGAATCAATTTCTCGGTTACGTCAGTTTTTGTTTGTTCTGGAGATAGCAGATAGTCATTGTGAAGATCTTGTAAATGTTCCGGATATTCGAGATCAACTTCTAATATGCTGGGAGTTCTTCCCCTACTTAGGATTTCTTTAGGATTCATCCATGCATTTGAACCTATGTGTGTGGGCAACTTAAACATCATTGCCCAACCATACAAGTTATTAGCATCTAGATATGGAATATATGCATTTAACTTCTTCG
>JAOBYK010445567.1:3794-14370 GCA_025434845.1 Phenganax subtilis | reverse complement strand
CTAGTACAGACGTTAATCTGTAAAAGAAGCCGCGGTTCGCAACGAATATGAAAATACTCAACAATAAGCATTTTGACGCAATTGTATATGTGTAAGGCCAGGGTGCAAGCAATGCAGAATAAAAAATCAAAACAGATCAAAATAGATAACTAAAGATGAACAGGAAGAGAATAAACATTCTTTTGTTCAAAGTAGGTATACGTTTCCATTCCAACTTTTTGTCAACTTATAATTTTGTAATGGTTCGACTTGGAGTCTTCGAATACAATAATAATCTAATTGGCAATCAGACAAGCAGAAATGTAATCAATCATTTAGTCATTTGTAGTACTGAGCTGGAAAATTCAGGCAGAAAACTGAAATATAGTGCGGTTTCACCAAGGCGATATAAAGTTGTATTTCCTGTTTTGAAATCTGATTAGAGTGCAGGTTCATAAACAAGTAAAAATTACCGTAAACAAGTTTCAACTTCACAACTCTCACTCATTGTGCCTCGAGATATTTTTCTTACAAGAAAACCAGCAAATAAACAAGCAAAAATTTAAAAACAGCCTAACTAGAGAGAAAACAAAATCTCCTGGCAAAAGTTAAATGGCTATTCGCGCGATGCTGGCGATAGGCAAGGAATGATTTTGCTACATACAGATTATAACATGTTTCTATATTGACCGTAATAACATTGATCAATCAATTCCAATCTTCACACAGAGTTTGATTGTGTTTTTTAAATCAAAATTTTTTTCTTCGTGTAGAATCACGGTATATGCAGTTATGTCAACCAGTGTTCGTGTAAATTTTGTTAGTTTACTGTTTAACGTCTCTATACAAAGCAGGATGTCTATTATATGTCATCATCACCTGTATCGCATTGTTAAAATTATGCAAAAATCCCAGTTCAAAAGTCATATATACTGTTGTAATCAAACATCAGTTAAACTATAAATATAACATTCTCATCGCCTGATATAAGGGAAGGGAAGCCCGCTATTTTGCAAGCATTTGTCTGCTAAAGTATGTTCCCACAGATCAAAACGTTTCCATTCAACTATCATTACAATTTGGCGAAAAGAGACTATAAAATTTGTTAACCCTTATAGATCTAGTCAATCAATTGGCACATTGTAAATTTATAATATCGATTTTTTTTCTTTTACTGGGATCGGTTTCATTGTAAGTTTAGCCGGTCTGTTACAAAGTCTCTGAGGTCAAACTTTTGCGCCGCACCTAAACTGAAGCAAACAACTATTGCCTTCGTTTGAGCTGAATTAAATTAGATTCAGCGTATGAAAACAGGGCCTTGTAGATTTCGTCTTAAATGTATATGTTGTGAGAAGTGTTTTTTTCTCAACTCTTCACAAAAGAAACCGGCATACTTTGCCAAAATATATATATTTTCAGCACTTACTTTTGCATTCTCCCATCACCAAACCGATTTCTGTCTTTGTCTTGCACTCCTCTCTCTGAAGTCTACACTTATTTCTGTACTGTTTACCATTGAGTAAGCCACATACTGGATGCTTTGCTTTGCCACATCTCCGCGGACACACACAGATGGAATCACCTCGTCGGTTAATTTTACACTTCTCACGAAATCCACACGTCTTATTTTGACACATATCTAGGCAAAAGAAAGAAATGCAGTGTCTGTGCTTATCTATAAATAGTGAAAATGAAAGTTCATTGAAATAAAAAAAAGAATCACCAGAGCTATACAGAGGAAAACTGTGCAAACAACAAATTAGTGAGCAAAAAACAGTAAACTGAGATGGATATTGTAGCTTGAAAGCCCATTTACGCGGGCGATTTTTGCTGCGACTTTTTGTTTGTTAAACGATGTGATAGAGTAGATAACTGGCAAAATACTTGGTTCAAAAATTTCGCTAATGCACTCGCCAGTCAATTTACTCGATCTCATACGCTAAAAGGAGAAAAATCGGTGCACACATCGCCCGTGTAAACGGGTCTTGAGATAGCTTCTCCTTGGGAGTTTTGCACAACATCGTGAACTATATTGTCATCCTAACTGGTTGATAAAAAGTAGAGTTTAGTTTTGATCTGGTAAAATTATTATGCAACTTTGACAAAATTGTTTCCGCTCATGCGATACCAGTAGCTACTTCTGCACCAAACTTAACTGGATTGACTGACGCGTTCAAACTATTATGCCGAACATATAAGAAGTCTAGCCAGGAAATATAAGCGAATCCAGTATTTTCCAAAGTTAAGTTTAAAATATTCAATTGCATAAACCCATTAAAGATAGACTGTTTATGTCTAAAAGAGTAAGTTCGTCTGGGAAAAATAGTTTAGATAAGCACTATAAGCCGTGTAGAGAAGAGGGTTCTGGCGCAGGTGGAGCGGGTAGAGCGCCTTCACGAAACATTTACGAGACGACGTGACTCCTTAAAATACGTCCCGTGGCAAAGTCCCGGCGTCCCGAAGGCCTGCGATTGATAACTAGGCAGGCAATAGTTCTTTCCATGGAACAGTCTTATGCAACGCCTAGATTTTGCCACGGCATGCATTTTAAGGAGTCCCAGCGTTCCGTAAGAGTATTTCATGGTAAGAAGGCGCTCCACCACTCCATCTGCACCACAACCCTCTTCCCTATACCACTTGAGTTCTCCTATGAATTACCTTAAGTTTGGGTTTATTGCAAAATTTTGAAGCAATTGCGTCGATTGCTAGCTTATAAAATTTAAAAGTATATTTTCTATGAAGGGTGCTTGATAGAAAAACTTGGATCAAGTTGATTGCCAAGGTTTGCCACAAACGAGCAAACCAAAATACGAATACAAAAAGAACAGTTTAGATCACGAAGACAACCAAAATCATAATTCCAGTTATATCGAAAGTTGACAGTGACTGAAATCTTTAATAGTAGCCTTGGTATTCTACAACGCCAGCTCAACGAGTTTAAAATTAGCACTTTCCATTTTAGATACAAAATCGCAAGCGCCAAATTTGTTATGGCAGTCTTCATTACAGATCGTACACAAGGAAACTTTTTATTTCGATTCGAAGTATAAACATCAGTTCCGCTTCTGCAACAAACTACATTACTACACGAAGTTTACAACGACAATTTTCGAGAATCATGGCTTCCTCAACCGAACGAGGATTAGGACACGTTCCATAAACTTGTGAAAACAAAGCAGAGGCCGTTACCGGTATTGGTATCGTTACCACAATACTTAAACGTTACCAACATATCACTAATGTCGTCCTCTATTTTGTAAACATTATTTTCAATACAATTATCAAACACTCACAGCTGTGCATGTGGCTGGGCTTGCGTCGTGGAATTTTAAGGTCAATTACACGCACATTTACGATCATCCCCCTTTCTAAATCTAGTTTAAACACACTCTGCTCATCTACTCTACTCTGATTCTCTGAACACCAAACGACGACTCGCGTAACTAGATATGATGTGATCAAAAAAACGCACTGGTTGAAAGTGATTAGCAAGAAAATACGCTGACGTGACGAGCATGTGTAAGAGCAAGATAAGCGATGCAATCAGTTGTTATCGAAGCAATGATTATTTCCTTCTGATAATACTTTCAAGCAAAAATTGTTCGGGTCTGCGTAAGCAGGAAGTTCAACTTTGCGGCAAAATTTAGCAAAGACGAACCATATATAGAATGGTTTTGACGAATCAGATTATGAGATACACTAGAGGGTTTACCGTAGATTGTAATTTGAAATTAAAGTTATGTTTAGTAAACGGCCCATACGTATATGATTTGAGCTTGGCACTGCCAATACATTTACGCAAAGAAACGTCCCAGACTTCTCAATCAATCTTCATTAACACAGCATATAAAAGGAATAACGTCACATGTATTTTTATCAAGTCTCAGCTGAATACTCTTCGATTTCGTTCTCTGTATATCAGTGGTCTAATTCTCGGTTTAATTTTTCCCGCATCAAAAATATCAAGCCATGCAGTCATGTCTTTTTTAAGAAAACCATACGGTGCTGATAAAGGATCTGACAAGATGTACCAGGTGAAGCATTTAACACAAGTTTATTACACCCCAACCATAAATAAACATATTAAAGTAAATATATTTCTCAACAAGGTCACGAGTGCATGATATACTGTGTTTTTTTTGGTTAAGCGAATCCTTTCTAATAGTTTCTCGAATAAGTACCCCTTATAGACGTTCGTTTTCTATTGGAAAACGCGCTTCCGTTCAAATAACTGCCTTCCTAGCTACAAAGGTTGATTTTCTTAAGCTTCGCATACACGGGCAGACGGGGCAGTATACTGCCGCGATGGCAATGGAATAATATAGCTGTAAAATCGCCGCATTATCGTTGCAAGAGGTGAATTGTTCGTTTATCATGCTCTGCGATGGCAATTAACGCAAAGCTTTCCGCAATCGTTGCCAAAGTTTGAGACCATTGAAATTTGGGCAATGCAGTATTTTTTCAACCGTTATAGGTAACCATTGCGGCAATAATATATTGCCCGTGTATCCGTAGCTGAAATAAGCGTATATAGTCATGGAAGATGATTGGTGAAGATCAGACAAACTTAGGACAAGCGTAACATGCACACATGCATGCGTTCAGAAAAAACAACGAAAAATAACTCAGTTGAAGCAATTAAAGCGTACGACATTTTTGGACTTTCAAAACCCCGCGTATTCTCCAAGTGAATTTTCGGAGATTTCTCTGAACTTTTGGACTTTTCGCTATCAAATTGCTGGAGTCTTTAGACTTCTTTAGACTTTAGTGATATTACTTGGATTTTACTTGGCTTTTCGAAACTTTCAAGGATTTTCCTGGATTTTTCGGACTTTTGACGACTTTTTGCAGTCTGGACTTTTCTGAAAAGTGTATGAAATTTTGGAGTCAAATGCTCCTCGATCTAAACAGTTTAACTAAATGCAAGAACGTCTTGACATGGCATCTTTCGTCGCCCATCATGCATCTATCATTGCAATATCGTAATGCGTTGCGCAACCGCGGGTACAATGAGATATGATACTCGACATGAATACAGAGATACTCATCACAATGTATAGACCACAGAGTTGACTTAAAATCAACGCAAACAGTAAAAGTAGCTCTCTGCTAGTTAAGTATATGTACATAAGACCGCATGCTAGAGAAATAAGCGATCAACAAATTTTTGCTATTATAGTTAATCCTTTTAATACATCAGGGATAGGCTATACTCAAATCAGCAATCAAAATGGTCTACAGCAACGCTCGATTCGCTAAATGTTACGACCACCTAGGCAACAATACCATCTTTATCTTGCAATCATCAAATCGCTTATTTTTAAACAGAAAAAGTTTCTAAAATATGTTGGGAAATCAGCACGCGTTTGGCGCGTGTTTCCTGGGCGAGCGCAAATTCAACAGAACTAAGTGCGCTAAAAAGACGACATTCGGGTAACTGCAAATGTCACTGCCTTCGGTTCTGTTCCACATCTCACATTAATGAACATAAAAAGTTAGAGTAGCCAAAGTTAATTTGCACCATTCGTGCGCCTGAAAGCTTTGCGCAAATGGGAAAAAATCGCGACCTTTTGCAACGATCTATCTCTTTTTACGAACAGTCCAACAGGATATTCGAACGAGATCGCAAAAAATTCAGAAGAAGACTTTAAAAGGGTGTTCTGTTTCGGAGCACAATGTGACTTAAAAATATGTGAAAATCGCAAAGAATGCTAAAATACATAAGAAAGCTATCAGCAACTTAAGAGCTTGTGTCTATGATGGTTCAAGGATCTCAAGCGCTGTTTTAAAGTAATACCGCGCTATATAATAGGCAATTATTGCAATTCGCGGTACTTTATTTCGACTCTGCAAATTGCGAGTCGCTCGTGGGGCACGGCCAAACTATAAATATTGACTAAACTTACATACTCTGCAAAACAGTTTTTTATAATATTCTGCATGGTAAACTTATACTTGCCAGTTATTAAAAACAAAGTGTGTAATGAATTAACGCGATGGTTCTTTTCTTTACTTGGTACTGTAATACATACTCAAAATATGCCAGCATACTCAAATATTTCGAACAATTCAAGTTAAACCGTTACGAGAAAAGATCGAAGCTCGCGTACACTCTTGATTTCAGCATGTCATTTCACTCTCAATTCTTAAGATATAAGCTCAATCGGCACTTGTTTGCCGGCAATTTCAGATCATTGCGTAGAGGCTAGCCGCCACTTCGCCGTAAATTAAGGCATATACTTAGCGTGTAAATTGAACATGTTTTCATTCCATCACTCACAGATCAACAAATCGTTTTCGGAATCCTGTTTGCAATCACCTTTGAAACGCACCGCAACAAGCACGCACAATCTTGACGTGCTTCACTCGCCGCCATTTTCGCGCACCCCCTTGAATCGCTAGTTAAATCTAATAATTGCATGAATCAACACAGAATTACCTACACGTTCGCTTCAATCGATGATCGTTAAAAATAAGCGATAGCAAATTTGTTTAATTAACGCCATTTGGAAGAGATCAGAGAAATCTGTAAATGATTCGAGTACTAACGTTACTTCGTATTTGTTGATTTGTTCTGCCGTGGTAATGCGTTTTGGAAAAATTCATGCATTGTGAGTTAACCGATTCACACCTTGTTATGAAAGACCACGAACACGGAAAAGTTTTTTCGAAAGCAAGACATGCACGAAGAAGAAGTTCGATTGAAGCGCAGAAAATGCGCAAACTTGGATTATTTTCAGTATGTTAGCAATAGACAAGCTAAACAAAGGTTATAGAGCAGTTTTATGTCAAGCTCGATTTACCCGTTTTTAAAAAAAAGTTGGGATTGGTGGACTAAAAATTAAAATCGCGTTACATGTGCGCCTGCATGGCCTAAAAAATGGTGTAGTTTTAAATGAGAAATAACGTAAGAGATTGATAATTCACTTATATTGCGGAGAAAACATGTTGGTACACAAAACGCTATACCATACATTTGCTTCCGCTGAAAAAATTCAAAACCGTTATATTTACCCAAGCGCTATATTTGGCTATTACAAACTGCACAAACGTCATACCATAGTCAAGATAGATAAGTGACCCTCAAATCTAATCGCAAGGAATTCAGAAACTGTATTTGGTCAGAAACTATCTTTGGCTTGACTGAGATTCCTGAGTGAATGGGCCTGGCGTTAGCCGCATGAAGGAAGTGCGCAGGGTTGTTTACAATAAAATCGCATCGAAACCCGGCAACGTTATTTATGAAGTAAAAATTTTAGTCGGGAAACCTTTAATTAGTAATGCTTCAACATGGCTGGAAAGCATATAACTCACTGACCATTAAAATTGCTCGACACAGGGCAAAATGAAGCGAGTATTACGTTGGGGGGGGGGGAGGGGGAGGGGGCTGTGAGCTACTTCACATTCAAAAGTAAACTTGGCGGGCGTCAGCCAGAGTAAACAAAAGATAAATGTTGCGCAGTATTTAACAAATGGTAAAAAGATTAAAAAACGTTGAGAAAATATCTCTCTAAATTGTATAGAGAGACAAGCTGTGTATTTGAGTGGCTTATTACCAACGATGAGTATGATAGTTGCCTCGGGTGGCCCTTGACATAGTTATGTAATTCATGCTTACCCGATTCACACACGCCAACTTTGAAATGTTCTGGTAGAAATCGATCACGGTCTTCCAGCTGCGGATTCGTGACGCATTGAAGCCCTAGTGCGCACTTGCCGTGGATATACCAAAGACCTCCGCAACGTTCTTTTTCTGCTTTCGCGCAGACATCGCAACAGCCACATAATCCCTTCACGAAGCCAGCTCTGCAGTTCACTGGTTCAACACAAGCTGTTTTATCACACGATGCACATGATAAGCTGTATACAGCACGCAGTAACGCCACCATCACTAGTATCTTGTGTAGCACAGCCATGCTGTTAAAAAATCAGTTAGGCAAATTAATCAGCCGAATGCTTGTTTTTACAACCCCATGATTAAACCTTGTGTTTTAGAAAGAAAACACACGCGCAGTTATGTTCAAATGAAGTACTAGGAGCGCACGTTTGTTTATAATCAGTTTGTAGCCAATCAACCTGACGTGAATCCTGTTCAAATTATTGTAAATAAGAGCAAACGTGCGCCAAAACAAACCATGCTAGCATTTCCGTGTCGAAAAATAATTTCCCTAGAAGCGAATTTTTAAGATAAGCAATTTTTAATAAAATTCCCGACATGGATAAGTCAATATTTAGCACGTACTTCAAATCGGAAACACCAATCATATTTCAAGGTCGCGTGTCTTTTCAGCTCTGTTTCATCACGAATACAATATGTTCGCACCACATATCAGCAACGATTTGTGACCGCTGCAACTTTGTTTTTCACGTCGTAAGATGGCGCCCCGTTTAATAATCAAAACTCGTCCGGAAGTGTTCTATTTGAATTATGCGTTTTAGGGCAATGAGCGCTAATTGTTATCAATTGCTGTTAGCGCAACGCGAAACCGATACGCAGAGCGCTAACTTTGCGCTTTATTCATTTCATTTGCTTGCTTGTGTGAACAGTGCAAATGAGTCAATTATTAAGTGTGTAGAATCCCTTAACAAAAGTGTATAATCGACATAAGCCGATGTCTGAAGTTGGATTTCCGCAGTTTGCGAGAAGTTTCCTCAATCCTTTGTGTAAACACGAACTAATATAAATCTAGTTTGACTGTAAGACGATTTCTGAAGTAGAATTGACCATAGGAAGAAAACTTGTTTACCTTAGCTCTTGTGAAAAGGCGATAAGAGTTTGAATCCGATGTGAAAAGTAAACTGAGTTGTCAACTTGCCGAGTTCTATCTTGCTCCGTAGTCTCCTGCTGAATAAAAGACTAGACTAAATTTAGCTCGAATATAAGCAAGCATTTGACACTATGAGTTGACCTATCACGCAAAAACAATACCCTTGGTGTTGGATTACCACACTTTACAAAAACAGTTTTGAGATAAGCACGGAAGTGTGAATGAAGTGTTGTACTAAAAACTTTTTTTAAACTTTTTTGGCAATACACTCTCTCATGCATGTTGATCCAAACAAGACCAGTTTATTTTAAAAGGATTTTATTACATCTGCATTTAATGATCTGAAGATACAAATTATGACCAAGAGCTATGCCACAGTCAATCTGTGTAATATGATGGATTTATTGGCAGTTGAGCGGTTATAAAGTAAAGTCAGAAAGACTAAACTTGCCAGCTGCTTTTATATATAACTTTGAAAAGACGAATGCGAGCTAGGAGGCAAAGTTTCCAGTTTTCACTTAATCAAAAGAAATATTCAACTCTGCACGCTTTGCTTGAATTCGTCGTTGAGTGCTTATACGCATTACGTTATCGTCAACCGTCTTTAAACGATACAGGTTTTTTTGACCGCCCAAGGTAAAACTCCATAGAAACCAATATGGAAAATGATTCTGCAAATTACTAAACAAAAGTTACCAGTAGAGCAGACAAGATACCTCGAAGGGTAAAATGCAGTGTCATTGGTCACTGGTGACTTCCTGACATATATCTCACTGAACCTTTTCATCTTTGAATTTATTCTGCCGCTAATGGACAATTTGCCAAATAGACTGAATTTTGAGTTAGACAAAAAGCATGGAGTGTATTACCACAGCAAGAGAGAGCATCTTGAATTTAGTAAAAATGGAAAGTTTGGTTGCATACGGAAAATATAGCCCTGTGAAGTTTGCTAATTTTATAGGTAGAAATAAATCTTCGCACTTCAAAAAATGTACAAAATTTACAAACTTCGCAGGACTGTATTTTGTACATTATAGCTACAACAATTTAGCTACAACCACACTTTGCAGTTTTACCGAAGTTAAGATTTCTCTTTCCAGATGTGGTGATGGATTTGCCTAAATCAAACTTTATTCTACCAGGTAAATTGTCCATTACGAATGCTTCTGATGAAATGCTGTCCTACAGCATCACGCGCATGCTGACATGCATTGTTTTGATGAAACTTTAACGTTTCATATCTCAGTTCTATCTCAAATTTCGATACTTGGTATTGACATAAATTTTTTGCTTTATACGCAAACAAAACAAGATCCGAAGAACGATTTTGCTCAAATTCACTTTCTTCGGCCCACCCAAAAGTTTTTAAGTAAGACCTTTCTGACTCGATGCGCCTCTGAATATATGGTTTTGTCTGAGTCTGGAAGATCTTTTGTTCAAGTGCTGTTGATAACTGGCTTTCCGGCCGGCTATCGCTGAAAGTTTTACAAAAAATCGCATTAAATAACGGAAAATCTGTCGAATTCCTTAGATCTGATGAATGAAACGTACATGATGCATGTTTTTGTCAACAAACGATGGAACACTCCAGAGCCCCTAAATTAGGAGGCAGGGGCCAGTTGTTCGTACACCGTTTACCTTAAACGGTGGATAAGTCAGAATTCAAAAACACTCCCACACATTTTCTAACAATTTCAAATCAAATCTTATGTAATGAAAATAAAGGAAAAATACATAATAATTTTCGTCAGTTAAAAAACTTTTAATTTTGTTATTCAAGGAATACATAAATATGCTTTAATTCTATTTTGAATTTTTCCACCGTTCCG
>JAOBYK010445456.1:0-14374 GCA_025434845.1 Phenganax subtilis | reverse complement strand
AAGTTTGTTTCGTTACGACTCTCGGCGAGTGTCGCAAATACGTCTGTCTGCGAGTAATGAAAACCAGCCTTTAACTCCGAAGCACTGTAATATCTTTCAGTCACAATCGTACTCAAATGCTAAGCTTCTCTAAATATTTTGCAGTCACACTAGTAATCAAAGCTATAATTAAAAGTTTTCTCATGTAAAGACAAATCTCACTTTTTCTTCGCATGCTTTTCTAAGGTCATATTATAGCTGCGTTTAAGATCACCATGCAATGTAGAATTCATTATATTCTACAACAGACTCACTGTCAAAATTCCACTTACGATTTCTATATTTTTGCTGCTTGTTTTGATATTCGAAATTTCAATATTTGTGTTTCGAATTGTTTTTAACAAGTGTTCTATTTCATGCAAATTTTCTCAAGTAAGCTCTTAGGCTTTTTCGAGTGCTGAAGTAGCTGTATGCAAGTAAAAGACTAATTTCATTTTTTTTCTGTTTTTGTATGGAATATTGTGATTGAAAGGTACCCTTCTCCGCACTGACTACGCATGCTGAAGACATTTTCAATAGGTAAAGTGAAGTGGTCTCAACAGAACTAGATTAATGTTTAATTCTTGGAGTGTTAAAAGTGACAGATATTAAATTTATAATACAGTTAAATGTCTCTTAAACAAGCACCTCTTTGATGTTGATACCTCCCTAATGAGGACCCCTCTAGCGTGGCTACCTCTCTAATACGGGTACCTCTTTAACGCGAACACCTCTCGAAAATAGACACCTCTTCAATGCGGACACTTCTCTATACAAATACTTTGCATGGCTCTTTCTCCTCGATGCCCGCATTGGAAAAGTTTGATGGCATTGTACACGCTTGTTGGAGTCTGGTCTCTATAAAACCAGAGCAACGTTTAATACTGACAATATAGTGGTTGTTGTAACTTTAGTATCATCCTCTGTTCTGTTTTTGTGCGCAGTTAAATTTACTCAAATGAATTAAACAAAGTAAATATACTGAGCATAACTGCTAACATTTTTTGCCTCAATTGAAATCTGAGGCTGCACGCAGGCTCAGTAACAATCTACTTCGGTATTACAGTAATTTGTTCATTTGTGAACAATCATGCGCAATCATGCAGTTATAGTTCGTTTAGAATTTCCATTGAATCTCCCGCTGTTGCAATTTCTATATTTGTTATACCATGACATATAGGTAACCATACTCGCAGGCAGTTGCTTGCTCATTAATTGTCTTCTTAAAATTTTTGATTTTTGCGCTGATATGAAGCGTGCGGGCGTATATTTTGATAACGACAACAACAGCAACAACGACAAAGTTATTCACAACAAAAGTACCAGTACAGTACTGATACATGATGAACACAAACTTTAAGGATACAGTTTAATTATTCACAGCTCTTCAAAGTTTAATAAAATATCACAGCATTTATGTATTTTTCTTTCACGGCAATGGTATGAAGAAAAAAGTCAATATTATACTGAAGAATCGAAACGATGGATTCATTTGATTAATTTTACTGAGAAAATTCGCTCTTAGATCAGTAAATTTTGTATATTGGTGCGTTGCATTAAAATATTGTTGTAATGCATTTTGATATCGAAGTTTCGAGCAGAAAAATCAGAATATCTTTAGTTCGACAATTTCAAACACTGCAGTCTTCTGCAAATTTTTTTGAGGATATCTGATTTTATCCTGAACACATAGATCCTGTGGTATAGGAGAGGAAGTTTGAACTTAATCAAGTTAAGCACTGACAAGGAAACGCTAAGCGGAAGGTGATCCACAAGAAGGCAAGTCGAATCATGAGAAAAGTCACCCAATTTAATTAGTGCATATGTTCTCAAGTTACAAGTGTGTGGGAAGTCTGGAGTCCTTCCGCATAGTAACTATCGCAAGCAATATATTATTCCGCGTCGAATAAATGACAGATCCAGAGAATTTTCAAAAGCCATCTAACGTGTAAAGCAACTCAAATGCTCCATAACTTCAGAATATATTTGTAAAAATTTATGACCCGTCATCTTTCTTCGAGTTTTTTTACAGTAATTAAATTATTCTAAATTATATTGCAAATTTATGTCCAGGAGCATCAAATGCCTGCGAAGGAAGCAATAATACCGAACCAAATGCAGATGAACTGAAGTCTTCACTTGCGGGAGGTTATTTACATACGCTGATTTCGGCCTATGACACTAAACTTGACTATTATAATGACACAAAGTAAAGATATGTCATCAAAATATTAAACCAATTTTGTTCGCCCACACATCTTACGATCAAGTGATTGCTGTGGGGATCCACCGCGTTCCGTGCTACGCGATGCTTTTCGTCAAATGATGTCATTTTTGCCAGGGCCGATATTTTATAAACTCACAAATGCTTTTTTTGTTTGTTCTCAGAAGATTTCGATAAAAACATTAATATGCGCGGAATATGCCTGGATATTTAATCATTTGTCGTAGATTTTTTTGCTGGTCTATGAAGAAATTAAGACCATTTTTTAAAAACGTGCATGCATGCATAAATTATTCATTAAACTGTCATGCAAATTCGCACAGCAAAACTTGCCCTTACAAAAAGTATAGTCGAGCATGTCTAATATACTCAGACATCAAAAGGAAAGAGCCCGGTTTCTAAATTAGAGTTGTATTCGTATTAGAGAAGTGTTTTCAGCTAAAGGACGTTATTGGACCCAACAAAGTGTCTGTTTTACGATGGTGTTGGCGTTAAAGAAGTGCCGGCATTATAGAGGTCTCCGTATTTGAGAGATGTCCTTATTACGTAGGTGTCCATATTGGAGAGGGACCCGTATTAAAGAGGTGTCAGCATAAGAGGTGTATCCGCATTAAAGAGGTATCTGTCGGCAAAACTTTCAAATTGACTTCCGGACCATGATGAAGTATCCTATGATACTAATGCGTTGTACTTTTGAGCAATCTTCTGATTTTATGTGCAGTACATTCAGTTTTGTCAAACCGACGTATAACGATAGAATGCCATCTTATGTTAGTTTCACCGTTTGTTCACATCCAGATTAGTAGACTTGATAGATATATAAGACATCCATCGGTTTTTGCAAATCATTTTTAAACAAAGCTTTGTAAAATTTGGGTTATAGGCATGTGTTTCGCGCACGAAATGCACTTTTGCCTCAATTCCAATTCTGATTGGTTAGCTGATCAGAAATGGGTGAAATTATTACTTCGTGCGGAAACACATAGAAATATCGTCGAATTGCTTGCAAAGGAAAGCCCTTAGCGCTACTTTCATTGCTTTAGCAGAGTGTCCCCCTTCCCTAAAATCTTATCCCCACTCACCATTGTTATAAGTGAAGAATTCAGATAGAGGAATATCGTTTTCATCTTCCAAAAACCACATGTCTGTGTCATTTTGATAATCAGCGCTCGATAATTTTAGGAACGTTTCGTAAAGAAACGCCTCGTCTTCTGGGCTCAGTATTTCATAGTCCATTTTCCTGTAATAACATGATAGCACAGTGGAATTTTTAAAACCATAAAAACACCTAGATAGCTTGTTTTTTTATTTGCAGAACTGATTTGCAAAATTCATTGAAAACGTATAATCTTACCTTCTTAGATGTCAATTTACTGTCGATTTGAACTTTGCTGTTGTGCACTGCGGACAGGCTTCAGTGAGAATGACACTAAAACCCCACGCATTTAGTTTATAAAGAAAATTCCTATTTCCCGTTTCGCTAACTTCTCGTATTTCCTGCCCAGGTATTCATACGATACGCTTGATCGCACGTCATCATGTCAGAACATGTATAAACGTGAATTACGCAGTAAACAATTTTTAGGTTGCGCTTTAAAATTTGCTAATTTTGCGCTCAATTGCGCTCTTGCTGCTGTATTTCATAGTAATGTGTCTACTACTTCAAATGGTCTACGTGTTTTACTGAAATTTAGACTGGAATCAAACGGATTTACTTTAATTTTATTGCGTTGTATATATTTGCATATGACCCTGTCGATATGGTACCATTGTTTGATACAACAGTTTAAAACCCAGTTTGACGTTTTTAAATATTTATTGTTTTGATTGTCGGAGGCAGAGCCAGCAAATTAATCCTTTAAGTTGTGGTTCTTGGTATTTTTATTGTCTTGGTTAAACAGAGAGAATAGTTATGCAGGAGATATAAATATATATAAATGATCAGTGGCAATTTGTAAAATTGTAAAATTACATGAAGTAAAATACCAATGCAGTAAAGCATGCATGACCTGTCCAAAGTTCTTCTTAAAATGGTATAGTCAAAATAGTTAAAATCAAAAGATATGATGGTTTGTAAAAGTATATAAGTAAATTACTAGTGCACAGTACATGTAGTATTTTGAGTCTCTTATCTTTTAAAGATATACATTGTAACACAATGAGCCATCTAAAGTCTAGCATACATGCCACATTTTACTGCAGAAGATCAGTATCACATTTGAATCCTCGGTTATGCAATGGTTTGCTTGGAAAATTATGCGTGATCTGTGACATTTGATAAGGCACTTGACATGCAGGTGGAGTTTAAACTTTGCTCCCAACATGCAATCTGGGCGTGCTAAATGCGAATTGAGTTTCGCTCACTGAGGTTTCGCTTAGTACGCATTTGCGTTCATTAAAATACCAAGGAACAGTCACCCTGTGGCGTACAGCATTTCTTCACTGTCTTTTTCATGCAATTATTTTCAATCTACGAATGTTAGACTATGTGTCGTGACTCTATGTCTTTAAACTAGTTGCATGCTCAGTCAAGCTATAACGTCCAGTCCACTCAAAAAGTAGGTTTTTTGAATATTATGCATGTTGAAGTTTACACTTGAGTGCAAATATAGACTATACACGTCACCTGAACAAGAGCAGTTGCGAAGAAATGAGAAAATGCAACTATTCTACCCTTCAAATGTTTTATGTTCATTATTTTGTAGTACTTTAATATACAATATTTGCAAAACAAAACTCCGAGCACATGCACACAGCAACCTCTTGCTAATTTCCATACGTCATAAGGAGGTGAAGTGACAGGGGATCAACGTGCAACAGCGGTCTGCCAGCAACCAAACCTAAAACCTTGCGCTGTTGGTGCAGTGTTCTACTGGTTTGTGTAGATACGTAATCCATGAAGCTTTGTCTCCTTCAATATTGAGTATTTAAGCCGAGTTTTAAGTTTGGAAGGGCAATCTGTTTTGAATCAATAGAGCGATATTATTGTCTTCATTCAACGTTCTATGTTTAGGTTCTGCCAGAAAAATCCCTGTGTATCTCTGACATTGATGTTATCTCTCTTTCACGCAGTTTTTTACCGGCAGTCTTCGTGCAAAATATTCCAGAAGTTCTAGAACTACAATTATGTTTGCAATAATTTGTTATACATTGTGCTGTTCTGGATTCGCTGCAGGGGGTCCTAGTCACAATGTGTCGCAATCTTGCGGCATTCTTTGTTGTTTCAATGTCAAAAATTTCTTTTGAATTTCACAGCAAAGTTCCATTAAACTGGCTTGAAACTTTGACAGCTAGTTCTTACAGCACGCGAACATTACAAAACTTTGTATCAATTTCTGAAAAGTTTGCTTACGATCAAAATGCACTAATTACATTAGCTGATTACAGATATGTGATGTAATATTAAATTGATTTTGTAAGACTCCGTATTCATAAACTATTATTTTTAGCCAACTGATCGTCGGGTAAAATGCAGTTTTAGCTTAAGGTCAAGAAATTACGCAACTAACTTGGATACCAAAGGGGTATTAATTTTCGCTGCATAACACATAAATCATGAAATTGTCAATCTTTTCAGGGCTATATATTTTAAAGTTTACAACATTTTGCCACCAAACTTTGCCATTTCAAGAATTTTATGATGCTCTTTCCAGCTGTGATGATAGATATCTTTCGTTTTTTCCCACATCAAAAAAAATTAGTCTATTACGCAATGTGTCCATTCTTTTCAGCGAAGTTAAAAAATGCGCGCCCCGTCCGTGCAGGTACAGCGGACACAATGGCCAAAAGTTAGTGTGAAAATGACTGGTATTTCAAATTCTTTACCATGTTCTACTGCAGGCCCTGTCCTGTAGCGGATTGACAGCAACAGCACATGTTAAAAGTGCGCCCTCTGCTCCCTGGCGCGAGCTAAGCTGCTGCCGCATGGTGAACTTCGCGGAGGATTCTGGTATCCTTGCTACCCAGAGCTATGACGGTTAAACAAAGTCTGATGCATTTAACAACTCCAGAACAACTTAGTAGTACAGAACTTTTAGTGTTTGATGGAACAAAATAATTAAGTGAGTGATTGAATGACTGCGATTGAGCGGTTGCTTGTGTAGTAATAAAGTAACCCTGTACAATTACAGAGTAATTGTCTATAGAAATGACTCAGAATAGTTAAAACTGTATCTTTTGACTTACATATCTTAACAAAACACAGGATGTTTTCAGAGTAATTGGATTACCTGTTTTATTTGCACCCTGTAGTTTTTTTAGGGGGTAGTCACACTAACATATAATACTTCTGCAAGACCTGTCCATCTATATTTGAAAAGAAGTATGTACTGCAATTTCGGTATATAAGGTGACATATTTACATCTATCGTGTGCCGTCTTATTTATTTTGTTATATATCAAAAACACACTTTTCAGTTTGATATGTTTGCTAATTTTTCACATGTTTTTTGTCCTTTTTTTGTCATTGAAATTTCTCAGTTAATTGAAAACGTTGCAACGCGTTGTAACCGCAATAAGGAAATAATAGTACTTTAATTATATAAGCTTCAACTTGACCGCTAATTGACAAGAACTGTGAAATCCAAAACTTTGTTTTCAGCACAAAAACTAGGAAGTTGTTCGAACAAATTGTTTTTCACATAGTTTTAATCGAAGTATGTGCATTGTTTTTCGTATATTTATATCGCAAACGCATCAGTTTCTTCAGCGAAACAAACAGCTTGATCTTGGTCACATGTTAGTACTAAATATCTGCGTGGTGACAAGTTCTGGATTAACAATTAAAAAAAAATTACATTTTGTCAAAAGTTGAACACTTCTTTTGCGAATCTCCTGAATTACTTTTTAACTCCACCTTTTCTTATAGGATTTGTCAAATATGATTGAAATACGTATAGTTTCATTTAAATGGTCCCTAAACTTTTGCATGCTAGGCGCTTGTCTAGATAATGTATATTTAGAAGATTTGTCTTATGACTTCCTTGGTTTTTTTTGAGTTTTTTTTTGAGTTTTTTTTGAGGATGAAAGGCGAAATAGCTACCAGCATGGAGAAACATTGGCTGTAACGACAGCAGAATATCAAGTTGGTGAATATTCCAGATTTGCAAATCTTTACTTGAATTTTTGCCAGTTTGAATGCTAAGCCTAAGTTGTTTTCGTTATCTACCGCTGTTTTTCAAGATTCCTTCCAGGAAAATTTGGCATGCGTGAATAGTTACACGCATATGCTATTCTTTCATTCTTATATTACGCTTAGTAATATTGTAATTGCGCAAGATTGGACGCCTGGCTTTTAGGCCATTTTCCCTTACGGCCGTTTTGCCCGCACGAGTGGAGCGCACAGTCTTAAACATGCTCTGTTGTTAACTGTCCGCTCTTGATTTCGCGTACACGCGAAGAAAGTTGAATTATTTTTAATTAAGTTTCCTGGCGTATACGCGAAACCAAACGCTAACAGACAACGACAGAGCATGCTCAAAACTGTGCACTCCCCCCGCGCAGGCTAAACGGCCGTAATGGAAAATGGCCTTTAGTGTGTGAACGCAGAAGTATCTTGCATTTAAGCACCATGCCAAAATCAGGTCAAAATTACCAGATTTTAGAAGCAAATAAGGAAACAGGCGTACCATATAAGACCCCCAGTTGCTACAGGAAATTTACCGGACGAATCTACGTTTTGTTCAAATGTTCTTGAATGGAAGTTGTAAACAAAATTTTTAACAAAGCTACAAGCCATAAACACGGCGTCGATAAATGGGTCGTATTTGAAAGATATTGACGATTCCAATAAAGAGCTTTTCGTCAGGGGAAATAAATATACATATGAATACAAACCTTGTGATCCCTGCATGATGCTTGCTTTTCTATATTTATATCTTAAGGCCCGTTTACTCGTGTGAATTTTGCTTTTTTTCCTCTTAGCGTATGTGATCGAGTAGGTTGACTGGACAGTGCATTAGCAAAGTTGTTTAACCAAGTATATTCGCCAGTTATCCACTCTATCACATCGTTGAACACGAAAAAAATTGCATCAAAGATCGCCTGTGTAAATGGGCCATTATGATTTCTTTTTGGGTCACCAGTTATAAGTTTAGCATAATAAAAAGATGGCGGCATGTTAATTTTACCAGTGATGGTAGATAGTGATTTGTGAGTACTCAAGAGTCAATGTAAAGATGAATGGTTGTTCAAATTTGATAAAACTTGATTGCATGGACATGGCTGATCTAAATTTACCATTGCAGAAAGATTGCATTATGTATTCTGATTTTACCACAATCATTTGTAAACTTATAAATCCTTTAAACTGGAAGTAAAGAAATGTTTTTCAGAACTAGAGCCGGGTATTGATGTAGAGTGCATGGCTGTTTCAAGTCAAACTTGAATGAATAATTGCCTATAATTTTATTCTGGTCCCATACCATGTTCTCCTTTCAGTCATCCAAGTTTAATATATACAAACCTGGCTTGAGGTCTTGATCAGATTTATATACCCGAGGCGAAGCCGAGGGTTTATATGAGAAAGGCCGAACTACAAAGTTTGTGTATATAGCCTTGGAGTTTTGAGAATTGACGTAATCTGTGCTTTAAAAATTAAATGAGAAATATTGAACGAGTCTATATTATTAGATATATAGATACGCTACGGGTCATGAATTTCCTTTGTATTTTGCTTGTGGATTTTAATGAATTTTGGAACTAACTTTATACAATTATTGTGACATCCATATTTTACCCAGTTTTCTGCAAATTTGATCGTTTAATTTGGCGGCAGACAAATGTTTATCTGTAGCTAGGTACAGGTACAGAGATAACTATTTTCTGCTTGTTGGCGACAAATTTGCTGTCTATACGATGTAAGCAGATTTTTTTAGTCGGTAAAATTCTTTGCACAGAAAATCATGGCATACCGCCATTTGTTTTTGGAATTATAGTCCAACTATTATAGAACTCAAATATGTCAAACTTGGCCAAAATTGGGTACAAAAGTAACTCATGCGTATGAACGCGTACACACCTCCTGATTTTGTGTAGCAAGGAATTTCGCAACTTCAGCAAGTTTTCAGTCAGTTCTTATGTATTCCTCTTTCGTTTTCGCAAGCCGATTATTTTATTAATTCCTTGTTATCCTTACCGGCAGGTTTGCCACATGGTAACTTATTTTTTTACTCTGCTTGATGCCAGACAATTTTACCTGTAACCGAAGGGCTCTCAGCACTCTCTAGTAACAGGTTAAAAACAATCTGTTCGATAAACAAGGAAAAGTTGACAATTGTCATTCGCCCTTTGGTTCGGCGCAGTATATGCATGCGATAGATTCTTCACCAACAGCCAGAAACAAAAATTTTGCGCTTCAAGTTGTTTCTTTTTGTCGTCTTTTAACCTAGCAGAGCAATACTTTAATTTGATGATTTTCAGCTAAATAACCAGTTGCTGTGGATACAGTAGCGAGTCTCACTGGTCACTATTCAGCTTCTACTCCGAGAAACGTTCAAAAGGAAGTTTACTTATTTCCTTATTTTTACAACAATAACAATATCATTCAGTTTAGAACACCATACTTAGTAAATCCGTTTAGTTTAAAGCGGCCCGTTCGTATAAGCCGCGCTGGCTCGCTTTAACCGAAATAACGAGATGTGTTCGGACTGGTTTTCCGCTGAGTAAAATTGTTTACGTCGCACTTGACTGACTTCGTAAGGCAACATAATTTTGCTATAAAACTCGCTATTTCAACAATATTTCAGCTATTTAGATTAATGAAAACATTTTGTTATTGTGTATTCTAGCTATTAATGTTCAAAATTATAAAAACGCTAAAAAGACTTTAAATTATAGAAAGCTTTCATCCCGACTAGCTGAGCTGGCTCACTTGTTGCGTTCATATGGGAAATTTTATTTCCAACCCTATGGGATCCAGCTCGCTGTTCCCAAGATTTCACCAGACTGATCCAGTCCAGCTTTCATGAAAAAACAAAACTGAAAACATCAACAATCATTATAGGAGATAGAAGATGTCACTTGTGAGGATGACCGGGCCAACCCGGTCCATATATGGAAAGGCCCCAAGGCGTATTGGAAAGTTTAATCTGTCCGTTTTACCACAAACTTCAAACAACAGGCGAAGTAAATTTTACCGATACAAAGACAGTAAGGCGAATATGAACTAGTTGTATTGGCGCAAAATTTAAAATAAAACTGTTGGGCATAAAGGTGGAAAATTTGAACAGATAAGAAGCGAAGAAACTCTACTAACAAGAAACGACTCTGCCATTTTCCATACTCGTTAAACCTGAAGCTTCTCCCCTATTAATTTGTTCTGTACACCCTCATAGTGGAGAACATTCTAGCATCTAAATATTTAAATTTTGCTCTACGAGCTCTGTTCATCGTCAGCTCGTATTTTAACTCAAGCTGACTAGATGTCGTCCCTTGCTTATTGTCATCCTCAAAATTTTCAAGTACAGTTCTTGAAAACAATAATGAGAATCAATAATCTTTTTATTGACGGGAGACATGCTGGTTATGCAGTTTAATTGAATGCACTCTGTTAGGACATCCAATATTAATTTCGTAATATAGCCAGATTCAGATTAGATTTCTGGCATCAGTACTACTTAAAAATAACTTACCGGAGTGTGTCTCATCTAACGCGATTAAACAATCCAATAGAAAGTTAGCCAGCACGAGGGATAGTGGTAGCATTTTTTTTGTTTTGTTTTTGTTTGGCTAGCGACGGGGCTAGAGGTAGCAGTTGCGGAGCCGCTAAAATGCAGTAGAGGAAAGAACAAAAGCGATGAATTGCTTGGAGAAAAGCTGTATTGTGATCTATTATTGTTGCTATAGCTAAACGTTTTTCTAGCGTATTGAAGCAAAGTTATTACATAATTTCACATTTTCAGGAATTCAGCTCACTACTCTGCAATTTCGTCACTAAGCCTTGAAAAATTTTTATTCCAACAATAGTCAATACCTAACATAGTTGCGCAGCTGGTGTTGCGAACGGCGGAAATTATAAGTCGACTTCCTGCAGCAGAGCAAGTCTATTAATGTGTGAAGATATTTGTAAACATCTATTATGAGCTCGCATTTCAAACAGTTTCTTCTAATTGTTATGATGAACCATTTAAATTTTACGCTATAATTAGTACCAGACAATGGCTGTCTTCTGTCTACAAGTAATCTCGTGCACCCCAATCACTTCGGCACGTGTATAGAAGAGTTTAAAATCACGAATTGGGATTGGCTAATACCGGGATCAGAGAAAAATGTACGCGTGCACGAAACATGCGGTTGTAGCCACTGTAACCGGATTTTTGTAGCATTTGGAAACTTGCTTGAGGCGGCCTGGAAACTAGGATAGCTTAAGCCATTTGATAAGTCGTATGACAGCATTCCCAGTTCATCAAAGAATAAGAAACGATTGACGGTGGTGGGTGGGTATGGAGCCGTATTGAATATACTACCATACGCGTGGATCAAAGGTTGTCATTATTCGGGAGCCTTGAATGAAGAGCTGTACAACCATTCATGGCGCCTGGGAAAGCTTGGGGAATGATGGAAAAATCTCGCCTAGAATTAGGGCATCAAAAACTTAGTGCTGAGAAGATTGAAGAGATGGTTAACAGACTGAGCACGCCGAAAAACCGTTGTGAAATTCCCAGCAAGAAGAAACGTGGCACTATATCAGAGAAGAGACTGACGAGAGCCCAGACAGACTTAATGTTAGACAGACTTGCAAACAAGGAGAGCAACAGATCTAAGACTTCCGATACAAAACGAATTTGCATGCATAAAAAAGTTTGGGGAACCGTGCTCAATTCGTATGCTTGGAACGGACTGAATCATCAAGCTATTTTATGCGGTGAAGAAAGTCCTTAGTGTAAAAAAATATGATTACTGGAGAGTTTCTGTGTAACCAGTTCAGATCAATGAAGGCACAAAGGTCAAATAAACATTCCTGAATTAGTCCTAACTTCTAGTTTTGAAGCAAACAGCGAACGAATAAAGTTCTTACTGTATGGAAATATTTAATATTAAAACTTGTTTTTATTCAAAGACAATTTTGTTGCCTTCTGTCGTAAAAATAACTGTACAGACTTACTTACAATTGCAGAAAAGAGAATGCGAGTATTATTTTTCCTTAACTACAAGGGTCAAACGAATCCGAAACCTTGGTTAGCAACGCCGGAGAAGCTTACAAAATATATTTTATTATGCATTGCTTTTGAAAATATAATGAAACTAAAAGGTCTTGGAGTTATATGCTATGAATTCCAACACAGCTTTTACTTTTAGAGAAACTGCTTGTACAATGGGTAGTCATCTCAATTCCGGTAGATTTTTACTATTTCTGAGAGGTGATGCAACGAAAAACGTTACTTCATATCTTTGAAGATCAGTCGAAGTCTCAATTTGCAAAGTTCGGTAGCCACACAGCGTGTTCGTACAATAATCAATGAAGATACATAGTCAACAAACTTGCGTTTGCAGTTAAACATTTAATCCTTTAACTTAGAGCCTTATTAATGAATTGTCTTCAAATTATGTTGCTCATATATTCTTCAGTTGTCATGGAGACCGTCTTGTTGGTAACTTGGCGTCTTAGCAGCGGAATCCACGAAGGAGATCACTATTCTTCACTATACATTCGCTTTTTTTGCAGTAGTCTAGCTAAGTGCAGCTACTATCTATACCTTTAGCTGAAATGATAAATTAGACTCAGTTGCTATAGAAATTTTTATTCTTGAGCTGCGTGGATACGTTAGAGACTTGTGTTTATACCATTGGCACTGAACTTTATTCCTAAAGGCACGGATTACTTCACAAGTTAATAATCGCTGAAGAAAACAACAAACTGCGATGTGTTCTTCTTCCAAGATTCGTAAACCTTGGGGAACTATGTCTCATCCAAAAGAAACCAACCCAAAAAACTTACTAGGTTATCAAAAACTATCTGGGAAGAAAGTAAGGGAAGCGATAAACAGACTCTACCAGGAAGATTGGTTGAAAATTCGGATTGATAAGCGAGAGAAATTACAAGCAAGTTTCAGACATGAGAACACGGGTCGACAGCAAGTGAAGAAAACAGCATCAGAAGTGGAAGAAATAGTGCAAAGATTGACAAGAAATGCGGGGAAGAATGTTGTGGATAGTAACAGAACCGGAGCCATGAAAGAAATGGGAATTTATAATACGTACGCTTGCAAGGGCTGGAACTAATGCAACAGAGAGACTAGCTTCGACTATATAGAGATTATACATTTGGTAATTATTCTTCTACGTATACGTGCAAAGAATGAAAGAAGTTATAATAATAGATTAGCTTGGACTCCACAGTAGTCTGTTCTTGCTTTTTTGAGATGCAAAAATTTTTGTATTAGAACGATCGCAAAAGATTAAACTCATGCAATGAAAGTGATTAACTTGAAAGAGTTGGAGATGAATGTAGGGTTCGTATGCTTGTAAATGGCTGTAGGATTGATGCTGTAACAGTCTATTACCTTGGAAGATTTATAAATGCATTAGTGTTGTAATCCGTACTGTACATTTGCGGCGGATGGCGTTGTAACTAAAAGATGAACTTGGAATGTTTATTCTGCCTGCATAAGCATGATCTACGCTTCCTGCGGATAGAAGTAATGCAACTGAAGGATTGACTAGGGAGATTTAGTCTTTGCTTCCAAACACCATTCTGACGTGACTCACGTCATTTTTGTCACGAATATCCGTCTACTTTCGGTAAAATAATTAAATAAATGTAATTTAGAAAGTATTCACAAATCATGACCCAGCTTTTCGACATTTCAGTCGAGTGTCTTCATCAATCATCTAAGCAAAATTATTGTAACTTAGCAAGAAGTTATAATTTACAACGAAGCGTTTCATCACTCCAGTCTAGTGTCGTCATCACTAATCACTAGCGAGTTTAAGCAAGCAGCGTTTTTGACAACACGGAGGTCGACCAGAAGTAAAAGTTGACGTTATCCACCAATCACCGAGTTTGACCCAGTCCTTGGACGTTTCTCATGTTTAATAGTTTAATAGTTTTAATAGTTTTAATAGTTTAATAGTTTAATTTAAAGAAAATTACATTGCAGCTCGTAATAGCTGAATTGCGTAATCTATTTACAA